>JAPYYQ010000258.1:0-81413 GCA_030522585.1 Anagyrus pseudococci
TAATATATTTCGAGTCTGTCCCCCAAAACCTATACAGTATAGTAAATTTTCTAAAATTTTTTTGTAAAATTTACTTATACTTATTTATACGTGTACTTGACCGACAAAAATTACCTTTCTTTTTTTAATATTTCGTATAACAATTGAAATAATACCAGACTGATTTTTGGGTATTATAAATATTTTGCACGCGTCTGCCGACATGCACTCTCAGCATAATGCCTAGAGGTCACGCTTACCCACAACACGCGCTATTATAAATATTGTTGCCGTAAAGTTTTCAAAGTCGTTCACCTAACTTCTTTCTCAAACCTTTTTGTTCGTGAATACATACACAGAAGCTCGGGCGTGCACATTTTGTGATAAACACTCTCTGAGTCGCAATTAAAGCTCGCGTGACATCCAAGCTCGGCTTATCTCGCTACTCGAAAAAATTGATCACGCATGCACGAGCCGTCGTCCTCCTGGCATTTACGAAAAAAAAGCCAGGCGTCGTCACATTTTCACCCAGACGACAGTCCATAACGGCCAAATCCTCCTCGGTCGAAAGAGAAAGAGAGAGAGAGAGAGAGAGGGGGGGACGAAACAGGGCAAGTCTAATTACCCGTAATCACAACAGCATACCAGCCAATTTATCCGGGCCTCTTAATTATAGCAAGGGACTCTTGGTGGGCGCGATACTTAATATTCCCTAATTGCCGCGTGGCAGCAGCTCGCGCCGCTGAAAACGACTCGCGCAAGCCCAGCCGGCAGTCCGGCCATTCTTCACGCCGGGCTTCTTTAAAGGCTCCCCCACAGCAGTCCGTCCGCCGCGAGAGAGTTCGAAGCTCGCGTGGCTGCTGCTGCTGGCTTTTTGGCAAGCGACGCTGCTCGACCTCGGCATTGCTCCCTCCTCCTCTTCTTTCTCCTCTTTCCGTCTTAATTAAGCGCCGCGAGCGTCGAAGTTGGCGCGCAACGCTCCCCGAGATTTTCGCGCTGAGATGGACGGATAGCGAGATTTCGTCTCGACCTTGTGGCCCCGCTCTAGACTTTTGGCTCTAGCTCCTTTCGAACTTGACTAATCATAGGTCGTTCACTCTGTCTGGCTTTTCTCCTGCTTTAAACTTTTCTTTATTTTTCTTTTTTCTTTACAACTTCAAAGTATAGCTTCTTCTTCTTCTTCTTCTTTTCTATCTTTCATTTTACAAATATCAGCGTTAAAATTATACGTTTTATACAAAGAGAGAGAGAGAGAGAGATACTTTTCCAAACGCTAGCTCGTGAAAGTCTTGCAAAGCGAGCCAAGTTGGCAGGAGAAGAAAAAAAAAGAATACGGCCGATATCGTGTCAATTTTAAAATAAACACCGGGCTTACGTTAAATTGGCCCGTTTCAAAGGCAAAGGGGGAATATGTCCGAAATGAGATTTTTTTCTCATCTGGAACGATTCGTTTCGCGGGCTGTTTGCACAGGCTGTGTGCATGCATGTAAGTAAATAGACGGAGAACGTAACGTTCAAAGGCAGCGGCAGAGAGAAAGCGCCGGCTAACGAATCGACGGCAATGATTCGATGCTGTTAAGACACAGAGCGCGATGCTTGCTAACGGCACAGACGCGGCGTCGTTCAATTCCCGGCAATCGCGGCGTGGCGGGCTTCCCTGTACGCGCTTCTTAGCCCCACAAACATAACACGAGTGTGCTCCGAGGAGCAGCGGAGCAAAGCTCGATATTCCTTTGATTCGTAAAAGTACGATTTTCCCATGAAGAGTTGTTTGCCTTCACGGGGCGCTTATTTCGCCGGCTTTCCAAGTTAGCTCCCCAAGTTGCCTACAACTTTTTTTCTCCCCCAGGCCTCCTGCCCGAGTTTTTATTAAGATTCCAGACTGGGATGAATGGTTATTGAGAGGAAAGTCCGAAATCGCCGAGCCGGGGAAGAAGAAGAGCTTGCGGGAAAAACTAATCAACTGCTCGAAAAACTGTTTGCTCTCACTCCGAGAAATACACTTGAGCCGGCGCTTTTCCAAAAATCCCTGCCCGATCTCTGTTTATTCCTGCCGAATCGCTGCTCCCGCCCTTCGCCCGATATATACTCGCTTAGACGTTTCGTATGGTAATTAAAGAAAAACTCGTTACTCCTGTCGAACTTTGAAATTGAGGCCTCAGAGTGGCAAGATGAGAAATCCGAGAGCAATGCTTTGATAAGCTTTTCGTATTTGCCCAGCTGATATGATTTTCATATCGATAAACCCTAGCCACCTACCTACCTTATACATTGTTGTTGATTTAGTGGAAAATTTCAATGAACATTCAACGTGTTATTTTAAGTGACTTTGCTGCTTTTTTATTGGACAATCTTCGTGGCTACTTGTCAAATTTTTGTGTAAAGCGCGCGAGTTTGTATCTTCAAGTGTGAATGAACAAAGGTTTATTCATGTAACTCGGTGGCTTTTAAAAGTCAAAAATACGCCGAAAACATAATAAAAGAAAGTGTCCCTTTTAATCGGAGCCGTACAAACTTGTCGAAATAAAAATGTAGGTGAAATGAGACATCGTAACCCTCGAAGTTGAACGACCTCAATTAGCAAATGGAATTCAGTGATCGGTGTTGTACACAGTCTTTACGTACAGCTGACACGCAACTAAGCCCTACTTAATGTCATGCGATGTCGTCGAGATAAATAATTTAATGAGCCTCGGGCCCTACGAAATAAAGAGCATTACATTTTATGCTAATTTCGAGAATAGAAACGAAATACGAAAACGATTGAAAAATTTATGCTCTCCGTTGTCTCTCGAGTGATTTCACGGCAAACGACACTTGTCCGGCCATTTAACTTATTTGTCTGCCGCTGGGCCGGAAAGCGTCAACTAATTTTTCCGGTTTATTCAATTTTCACGAGGATGACTGATCGTTTTTTTTAAAATATCGAAAAGCCCGCTCGGCGCTTAGGAGAAAGTTTCGCAATATAAGACTGACGAAGCTTTATTAAAGCTGAATACGAGGGCAAACATTGCTCTAGTTTTTCAAAACTTTTCGCGAAACTTTACGAGCAATATGTGAATTTTACAGCTTTTCGAGAACAATTTTATATCGGTGTATACTTTTTGAGCAGAAAGTCACGTAACTCTGTACGTTTTTTTTCCAGATGAACTTTCAAACATCCATCAGGGAAGCATCACATAGAGCGAGACAATCGATATCATCCGGCGTGACGTGGACTGTCCAGGAAGTAGGAAAAAATTGAGGTACGTTGACCTAATGCTCAGTCATAAGAGATAACTCGAAAATATATTTATCATGTACGCATACTTTTTCCACTGACGTCTGACAAGGGCTATTATATAGTGAAAACGAAAACGGGCTATAGTACATTTCTGAAAGAAAAGTGACTTTGTGAAACAAATTTCTAAATCGTTCAGCACAATAGCGTCCCTTTCTTCCTATTACCATCTTCAAGCAGCCCTTGTCTTTAACTCACAAATGAAAAAAATGTCTAAAAATAATTTGTCCAATTATCAAAGTTATTCAGCACTCGTCGAATCATGCCCAGGAGAACGATTTTTTTTTGTTATTATTATAAATAAGTCGCATAACACTGGGATTTTAATTAAACTTCACTTCAGACGCAGGCCGATGCGAAGACGATCGCGTAATTAGTCTTGTTAATTTTCCCAATAATGCAATAGGCAGTGATTAATCTGAAATCCCGGGGAAGACAGTTGAAAGTGCTCTCGAGCATTGGAGCCGGGCCCGAGGAAACTTTATCCGATACTAATCAAAGGCGGTCAAGAAAGTCAATCCAATAAAGAATGAGAGCCAAGAGTTTTGTCGTGCCAGCGTCAATTAACGACAAGCCGAGCTGCGAGGCCAACTAGAGCCGCAGATCGCGAGTGGCCCATCTCCTTTGCCTCGCGTTGCGTTTAAGCGGAGCCGAGAGACACAGAGCTTTCCAAAGGCCAAGCCGGAGCCGGATGAGCGCGCAGTCTCTAGGGGATACACTCCAATTTTATAATTACCGAGGCCAAGACCGAGGCAACACCGAGAGTTTCGTGTCGGCTCTGCCCGCGTCTGCTCCTCCTACTCCGGGCTTACTTAATTAAAATGGCGTTAAGACACGTGAAATCGTCATTTGAAATGTAAATAAGCGAGCGCCGGGGTATATATCACATCTGCGCTCGCGGCAGCGCTAATCTCTGCTCGTCTGCTGCTATGGTCTTATTTCTGCTCGTCCACCATGACGATGTCTGATTAAAAAACAAATAATGGAATTGCTTTTGTATCGTCAATTTCGGCCGTGTATTTCGCGCGTGGCATTTCGAAAAATTAAACTAGCGGCGCTGCAATGATTTTCGTTTGAGCTTCTTTTACTTTGCGCGCGCTGCGTGAATATTTGATTCTGCCCCGAGCGCAAAGAGGAATCAATCGAGTTAACTGCGCGGCTTGTATTTCGGTGCTTTGGCTACTCGAAATTTTGTTGAGCAAAATTTATTAGGACAAGCGAGCAACTTCATCGACATTTCAATTAGATTTTTTTTCTCCTATTTGCGCCCGACAACATTTTATTAAACTAAAGCTCGAACTGCGTTGAGCCAGAGTAGACAGGAGTGTTGGCATGTGCGCGGGGGGGGGGGGAAGAAGTAAAATTTGGTACATAAGCAAGAGCAATGGGTCCGGGATAGAAATCAGGATTCAGGTGGAAGATAAACGCGTCGCACGTACGCCCTGGCAACTGCAGTAATGTAGACGTCTCTTCTTAACAAATCCATCCTGGCTGCTCTGCGCGCTCTCCATCCACGTCGCACCCCGGCAGACGCTGCGCTCGTCGCTTTTCATATTGCGGTTATAAAGCTCGAGACTCGGGATGGGACCTGAGCAGCTGAGACGTGTACACACACCAGTCGTCTTGTCTAGCCTCGTTTTTCCATAGGCAGCGCTAAAAGAACGGCCAGGGGGAGGGAAAGACGGAGCCGCAGTATGACCCAAATTCGAGTTCAGCCAGAGCGAGAGAGAGAGTGGCCAGATATGCAGTTATAAATAGTCGGAGAGAGAAGCAGCAGCAGCAGCTTTCCTCTCTCGGCTCTCCTCCAGTGCCAGCAAATGGAATGGTGGGAGGCATGGAGGAGAGATAGTGCTGTCGCCTATTCAAAATGCAGACTCCTTTAGCCTCCCTCTTCCGCTTTTCTCGCTGCAGACGTCCAAATGAGACACGGGACGCGCATTCGCTCCTTGAGCTTTTTTATCTTTACGCTCAGGTTTCCTCTCCTTGTTTGGCCTTCGCTCGAGTGTCGCGTGCACCTTGGATTTTAGCACACTCTTCTTTTTCAATGCCATCCCCTGATGCGCATTTTCTATGCAGTTGTTGTTTTGACGGATTTCTTAGATGCACAGGTGAGAGATATGGACAAGTGATGTTTTCTCAGCGAGTTTCTAGACGAAAAAGCTAACTGCCGTGTCTATGCTTCTTATATCTATGGCATTGTAACTTGATCTTCAGCATTTTACCTGACAACCCATATACTAATAACGCAACTTTTGCAATATCAGCAACTAGGAACAATCACAGAGTTTTAACCGAATTTCAAATATACCTGAGAAATGTTGGGAGTAGGAGTTTGCAAAATTGTTGGGAGGGAAAAAAGAGGCGGCTTATGCCTGCGAGAGTGCTGCACTTTGCAAGTATCTCGACGTGGGACGTGTCCAAAATGAGCCGAGCTTCGTGTGCCTACTTTTTCGAGGAACCTGATCGGCATATTTTCAAGCTCAATACCTTCTCTCGCGGGCTGTGCGACAGCGTCGCGCGACATTTTTCACAGCTGGCTCTCGAAAAAGCATTGCAATTTAAAACCGAAATGGCGCGCGCTTTTCAACCTTTCCATTAGTTCCGCATTAAAATTCCACTAGGCGAATGATATTGATCGTACTCAAAGTGCAAAGAGTCAAAGTTGCTATTAAAATTATTTTATTTAATTTTCGAGTAGTTTGTTAACTAACAGTAACAACACGGCGTATCGGTTTCAAAGCTCGTATTAAATTGCTTTTTATCTCGCCCTTTTCCCTTCAATCGTTATTCTCGTTAAGAGCTTTTATATCGATACTGAAATCCAAAAATAACTGAAAAATCCGAATTTCAATCAAGCTTAAAATAATAAATTCAGCGCATTCTGCCTCTGAGCCTTAGACCTTTATCGATTTCCTCCAATTAATATTCTCGCCGGCTTCCTTATAGGGCGAGTACATGCTAGACTTATTTTCCGGTAGTCCGAGTTGCGGATATCGGCAGCAGTGCGGGAGGGAAACCGCTCGAGTCTTGCTCTTCTCATCCGAGTGGTGGTGGTAGTAGTAGTAGGGTATGCGATGCGCATGGACGATTTTCGCCGCGTCGGCGGCTATTGCGTTCGATGCGGTTTGTTGGCTCGCTGGCTGGTGCGATACGCGCATAGCCAGTACTATCGTCCCTCCCCGGGCCAGCAGCCCCTCCGCAGGAGAAACTTTTTCCCCGACGTGCACAATAAAGGAAATTAGCTTGTCTAGGGCGGTGAGCCCAGCAGCAGTACGGGAGCAACTTTGCCCGCTCCTTCCGACCTTCTTCTTATTCCGGCCAATTGGATGATAGTTTCATTCCTGGTGGAGATTGCAATTTCCTCTGGACTGGCTTACTTTTCGAGGATCGTGCATCCCCTCCTCCATCCTCCTCGCGTCCACCCCACCACCTAGCCGCACTACCTTACCTTACCCTCCTCCTCCTCCTCCTCCTGCTACATGATAAAAAAGCCAGCGGCTACGGCGCTTGTATCAGTTGCTTGCTTTACATTTTTCTACGCTTTCGTTTTTCGTGGATGCACTTGCATTTTTTATGATGAAGTCCATGCAAATCTTTATTATTCGATACCGGATTAACTTGAATGCCTACTGCTCAGCTTTTTGAATGAAGTTTGCTAAATTTTTGAATTATTGTGTTGCTGTGGTGCTTGGTTTTCAATTTATATTTCAATTTTTAAAAATAACCCAAAAAATACAGAAAATTTTCTTATAAAGCTCTCTCGAGAAAAACAAACATTCATATTGCCACTGTCTGAAAACGTTGTAAGAATGAATTAAATAATTTTCATTACGAAGAGCCGAGCTAAGGCTAATAAAACATTCCTTTGTAATTCTTTAGCTTCTACGCAAAAGTTTAATAAATTTTTAACAGAAACATTTTTTTTTTAAACGAGAAGTCATAACGTGGTAGGGTATTTTCATAAGTAGCGCATAACTCTTTCGCGCGTTTGCTTTAAAACTGTAAGTCGCTGCTGCATTTAAAAAAACCGTCTCGGAAAAACTTTTCGTAAGACAAACATTCGAGCGAGATAGAAGTCATTTCTTCTTGAGAGATTGTTAAAAAAAGAAGTAGAATTTATTTGCGTGTGTCTTGCGCGCAAAGTGTAATTTATACCAAGGTGACTCTTGCTACTCGAGCTTCTACATTATTTTCTGCTTACGACAAGCGTAACTGCGAAATAAGCCCCGTACATCATGCCGCGCGCGTGTATAAATTTATAAAATTATAAAAAGTATTAAAATTATTCTGGAATTGCTGTGTTTGAGGCTCCATTCGCTATGACAGCGCGTGAAATTCAAATACTTGTTCATGTTCCCCGGTAATGTTAAATTATCTCTGTACACATCATGTGCTCTAGTGCATTAAACCGCTCGGATAAACAGATAATCAAATAAATGTTAATAAGACGTCGAAATTAATGCAAAGCATGCAGCAACACAAACAACGAAAAGGTTAAACAAAAAATATTCTGTAATAACTGGGCAAGCTCGGGCGTCGCGTGCTATTGAAAATCCGCGCAGCGGAGTATCCGCAGCCGGGAGTATTTACGTTCACAGCGTCGTCAAAGAAATCCGTCAAAGAAAAACGAATTAGAGCGTGAAACTCGAATAATGCGCTTCAGCCGGAGCTCAAATTCAATGAGCAACGAAATTAAAAGCTCCCGAGAGCGCGCATCTGCTCCCGAGCCCTCTGCTCCCCGCTTATTATCATCCGGAGTCCGGCAAAATTATTATACCCGGCATCCGCATTTTTTCTATTTTCCTCTCGTCGGTGGATTACCCGGAGCGCAGCGAGCGCAAATGGCAATATTCCGCGTGTGCTCTAAACAAGCGAGCCTGGCCGAGGCCGAAGAGTCAATTGTACTGCTTATCCCGTGATTTGCATAATACGCGCATTACCAACTTAATCCGCGAGAGCTTATTTTTTTCTCAATCGTTTCTCGCTTTCCTTTCCTATACACGCCTATTCGGCTTTTCTCGAGGGCCTTTTACATACCCTTTCAGTAGCAGGCTAAACACGTCTAGGAAATTAAATTGATTACTTGGCTTTTATTTGTTCTTAAAGCGGCACTCAACAGCTCGGGATAAATATCGAGCCGAATGCATTAGCGCCGGCTCGTCGACGTAGCTCTCGCAAACTATCGAAACGGCGATTTAACGACGTGGACGCTTGGAGGAGGCGTTAAGGTGTCAGCGGCGAGATTGGATTTTAAAACTTATTTGCGCTACGCCCGGAGCCTCTTAAACCTCCGGCCGCGCTAACACGACCAAAGACTTTTTAAGAAATGACGTTTGATCGAGTATTGAATGGAACAAAAAACGCCTGATAATCCAGTAAGAACAGCTGGAGGAGGTTCTCGCAAGAAAAGCCTCGCGAGACGAGCTGAACTAGGGCGTTTAATAAAGATCTGTTTAATAAGCAGGCAAGCATTTGGCCGAGTCGCAGAATATGGGCGAGTAAATAATGAAGAGTTTGATGGAGAAGCGGCAGGAGGTGCAGCGGGGGCTAGGCGTAAAATAATTCGCATAGAGAGGATAGCCAAGGGAGCAAGGGCGGAGGATATAAGGCAGCGTAAATAAACAATTCGTCTTGCGCGTCCTCGCTCGGAACTCATTAACTTCGATTACTTCCGACTGCGCTCTCCCGCACCGAGGAGAGCTTCGCTGCTTCTTCTTCTTCTTTATAAATAATGCCCTCCGCGCACTTGCCTCCCTCCCTCCCGCTCTCTTGAGCGGCTCCTCGGCTAACAAGCAAGAGTAAACTAGCCCCATTCGGACGTACACACTGGCCTGCTATATCTAAAACTAGAAGAAGAAGTAGACTAGTCGTACGTTTGCTGTAATACAGCCTCCTCCCTAGAATTCAAAGTTGTGCTCTGCTTCTCTCGGGGAGAACGCCGCAATCGCCCGGAATTTATCCGTGAATATTTTTAATAACTGGTGCGGAGTGTATCGAGTGCCGAGTTGTTACCTTACAGTTCTTTTTTCAAGCGGAAAAAAGCTTGTGAATCATAGGCGTAATTATCGTGTAATATTAATGTAGCCATAGAAGAGGAAGGAAAGCGCGGCAGCAACAACGACGCGGCTGTCGGTAAAGCCATCCATCTCGGATTATTTGCGCAGGCCAACGTTTGCCCTCACGATTTTTGTGCGTTGGCAGGCCCAAATAGCCTGAGGCCTACTTCCGGCATTATTACGCGGAAAAGCTCGAGAAGCGCGCCGGCTATGTACGCTCGCGAATTGACGGCCCGGTCAAGGCCGTGGCTGCCGCCTCCCCCCACTGCTCCCGCGTCAAACTTTGATTTATCGAGGCAGAGAGAGAGAGAGAGCAAATGAGAAACGAAACGGAGCCGAGACTCTCCGCCTTCTCCTCTTCTCGCATACGTGCTCGGACGATTCGCACTTTTCGCCGATGTTTATCACCGCTTGACGCGCGCGCAGCCCGAGTTTTGTATTATCTTATTGGCTTCCCATGAAATATGCATGCGAAGAAGCGTAGCCCTGAGCTGTATGTGTGTCTGTGTTATGCGTATCAACAGGTTGCTCGCGAGAGACAAAAACGCCCCGGCGAAAAAGTTTCTAGATGCGTATATGAGCCGCATTATTTGCCTCGAGGCCCGAGCGTCGAAGCGCCGAAGAGTTTATACCATGTCGTCGGCGCGAGGAATGCTACGAGTATTGATTTCCATCTTCCTCTCTGCTCCTGCTGGAAAATTCAACGCCGGCTCGGATAATGTCGCGTGCGTTCCGTATACTCTCCTATATACTTGCGACTACATTTCAGTTATTACGGAAATTACAAAAACTACGGCCATACGCAAAACATTTATATTACTTACATAAACAACTATGAAGCTGCGTGAATTACAATTTTTTGTAAATAAACAAACAACTTGGCTGAATATTAAAAACAAACATAAGCTTTCTCATATTTTTCTAACTTTCATCAGCAAACGGTGATTTTTTTGTAAACAATCGCAATACTTTTATTTATATCCAAGCTCAGATTTTCGTGAAATCCGCCGCCAAGAGAAGGCGTTTAATTTGGCAAGAGCGACATTTTTTGCTGAAACACAGCCAACGAAGCGATCCGATCACTTTGTTTTTCTATATACCTCCTCACTTCCAGCTCGCGTATCTTTAATTCCCTGCTTTAATACAGACCAGCCGACCTTCATTTTTTCTTTCCGGCTAAGGTCAGAAATTTTTCGTCCTCCCCGCGTTAGACGTTGCAAGTAGTACGAAGACTTGGAGCTCGCCATAAATCCCAAGTTGGAGTAGAGCAAGCTCGATCTCGCCGAGGCAAAGAAGAGTGGAAAGTTGAAAGGAGTGGACGGGGGTGGCAAGGAGAAAAAGCAGGGAAGCGAGACCGCGAGAACGGGCGTTTTCGCAGAAGCGCGGGGCCATTCACAGGAGAGAGAGAGAGAGAGAGAGATGCGGCCGCGATAGCCCTTGCCGTCGCGTGACCCGGGCAGTTTGCGCGCCAGGAAGAGCGGAAGCCGCGAGAAGCAGGGGAGATCGATAACCGCGGCCGAAAGCTAAGCCACCTTCTCTCATGCTCATTGTAATTTTGTTTGAATACGCGAGAGCTGCTCCCTCTCTAACCAGCCGGTGTCTAATGCAGCCCGCTGCTTTGACGATAGCTCGACGAGTGCCCTACCTCGCTCTCCTCATTTCGCCACTTTTTGCCGAGGCGACGTTTTTAACACCGGCGTTTGAATAAAAGTATAACCGAACGGCTACGCGTGCTCGGATAAATGTTCTCTGGAAAAATTAATTCGAGAGGGGGTCGCATGCGAGGCTGGAAGCAATAACGCGCCTGCCGGCCAAAAGAGTTACAAGCATTAGCGGGCCGAGCGTTGGCCGCGCAGTTAATTTCCGTTAGGACAAATCGATACTCCACGTCCGAGCTCATTAAACTCAAGCCCACGCGGCTGGATATATTTTAGGGCTCGCCAGCATGGGCTTCGCGTAAATTAAAATGCAAAAAAAAACGAAGAAAAAGAAAAAGTTAATAAAACGTACGACTGCGTTTTGGCTCGGAGGCTCTGGGCGACATTTTTCTCGTTTTACCTCTGGCGCGTAGGCGGGCCGTTACCACGTCCTTCCCTTTCGACGACGCTCGCCTTCTGTTTGCTTTTTTATAGCTGTCGATCGTAATTATTTTTAAAAATATCCTCCGCTACGTTTGGAGCTTTTTCCGTGCAAATAATCGGGCTCAGTGATGTTGCTAGCCAAGCGAACTTTTTCCAATTTACAACCCTGCTAATTTGGTATTTAATTTTTGACGGTGTACGTTTCTTTTTTACTGCCGCATTTCACTTTGGTACCTAATGAATCTTTATAAAGCTATTAGCTTATTGCGGGTAAATAGTTTGCATTGTTAGCTGCGTAATCGGAAATATTCGATAATCGTTACCTGCTGATTTAAATTTCCGTTTGAATTGTAATGAACGTCAATAATTTATCCGAATTTCCCGATGCCAAATCAATTCCATCTACTTAATTAATGCTTATGAATAATCGCAACAAACTTTGCGGCCGAGTGTATCGATATTCATGTTAAGCTTCCCAACCCCCTTGTGTTTTAACGTAATCTCAACAAATATTAACTTTGTAATTAAATTGCTACGATAGGTTTTCATTTGTAACCTTTTAATTACATTTGTCCAATTTGCTTTTCATGTAACGATCGTTTTTCATTTTTCAAATTTAAATTAATAAAATCTAATTGCAATAAATAAATAATAATGAATCTTTTTCGTTCACGTATAATCATGAAATTCTTCGAGCAATAAACAGCGGCGTTAATCGTGTGAATACAAATGATCGATGTTATTTGACAGCTTATGACTGTAGCCGAAGGAAGTACTGAATGCCCAGAAGGGATCCTGATTGTATACTTCGCTTGATAACAGCTCGTAAAAATATTCATCGAAAAACGCCGAAAAAGAAGCATAGTAGCACTACGAGTAGCACCGGCAGCAGTAGCAGCAAAAACTCTCCCCAGTCGAGTAGCGACTCGATATTTCCGGCGGCTCTCTCGTACACACATGCTTACAGCTAGTCCCCTAATGCCCGAGAAACTCGAGGAGGCCGCTCATCCCCGTGGCTGGGCTTTTCGGAATCTTGCTTCGCATATATTTTTCCCGCTTTCAAATTATTTCCGGAATCTCCGGCTGCGCGGACGTAAGTAGGTTACAAGTCCACGCGCGCGTCCCCTCCTCCCCCAGTCGCCTCTACAGCTGGCCCACGAGTAGTTGCAGGGGCTGCAATATTGTGGTCCTTGGCAACGCATACGTGTCGGCAGCAGCGGCCAATCTCTTCCCTTATATCCACGCGGGCAAGCTCGTTTCTCCCCCGTGTCCCTATCCGTCTCCGGGGTCCACTTGCCGTTCCTCCCAGCGCCCTTATACTACACCCTACTAAATTCTTCATAATCTTTCCTCTCACCTTTCCCTCCCCTCCTCTCTCTTCCTCTCGCTTTTTCGCCTGCGAGCCTGAACACATTCTTAGTCGTCGCTAGTCGAATTTTTCCGCGGCCTGAACTTTTATGGCTGCGTTCGGCGAAATTTTTAATTTATCGCCACGCCAAATATGCGAGCGAATTTCATATCCAAATTTATATTTAACGCTTGAGTTATGTGTTATGTAGGAGTTCAGAAGAATTTCGAGCTTGCAGCTTAGACTACGACGTTTTCCTTTTTTCCTTTTTTTCTCCTTTTTTCTGATTTATTCGTAATGCGAAATGTAGAAATACGAAAGCTACTATTCATGTATATGTATGTCGATGTACGACGCTGAATTTTTATCTTTAAACTTGACCTAGTTAGTTGTATTTTAAGATAAAACTCCCTTGTTCTCATATTCATCTTGAATACGAAATTAAGATTGTTATTTGTTCAACATTGAAACCTATAATTGCTTTAAAAACAATCTTAATTGTCCTCTTTCGTCGAGAAAATAAAAATTAAAAACCGCTCGTTATTTATTATTCAGTCTTACATTTAAATAATAGCAGATTTTTTCTCGTAGCAACCATAAATTTTGCAAGCATCTTGATCGTTTTTCCTATTATACCTCCCAGAGTAGCAGCAGACGCTGGAAGCGGCCAGTTTGTCTGACCGCACTCGACTTTTTCCACTAGCTGGAGCGCGTGGCGCCAATTATGCCCACTTCCTTCGACCGGCATCATTGCATACTCGTCAGATCATTCATACGCGCGTCCTGCAATTGAAAAGGATATTCCGGTACGGCTGTTCTTTTTAATCGGCAGCTGCGGGATCGAGGTCGTACACTACACGCATCCCAGCGGATTCTCGGAAAATTGACTTTCGATAAGCGGATGTTTCTCAGCTGACGGGCGGCGGGGGGGGGCGAGAGAAAAGGCATCATGTACGGAAGTAACAACTAGACTATTACTATACGACTACTACTATTACTACTACGACTACTACTAGTACTGTTTGGCTCGTAATTTTTTGTTCTTTCTCTAGCTTATCCCTGTCTTTCCGGCTTTTTGTTCGCCTGGCAACAGGATGTGTAGCCTTTTTTATTCTTGTTCCTTTGACTTTTGGCGTTTTTGTCCCAGTAAGCGCTCGTGGACTCGCAGAGCCTCGGAAAGTTGTTCGGGAAAAGCTCAATATGTCATTGACATGTGCACTGACGGCCAGTCGACAAATTTATACGGAATAATGTCGGCTGTCGAAGTTTGTGACATCCATTATTTTGACCGTGAGAGTAATTTGATTGTCATTGCATTATTACTTCACTGCTTCACCGTGACTAAAGCATTTCCTCCCGAAATAGAATGTAATATTTGTTGCGAGGATTTATTCAAAGATTTTGACGAGATCTTTATCTAGATTTAAGCACTATATGGAATATTACTTTTACCTAATGGTATCGAGTAATATTTTATAAATTTATCGAGTCATCCATTTATATTTTCTTTTTTTTTTGAGTTTAACAAATTCAAGATGCTTTATATTCCAGAAGTAATTTATATTATAAAATAATGTAACAAGTGTATTTTAAAGAAGTTCAAATAAGAATTACCTTTGGAAATTTATGAAATATGAGTTAAGAATAGCCGAGATATCTTTTAAGAACTGACGATAGCAATATTTTCCGAGAGCTGGAAGCCACTGTAAAAGATATAAAGTACATAACCGCCACATAAAATGCCCGAAAAGTACAGTGCGGGTGTTCATACGTTGTTGGCACGTAAAATGATTCAAAATCGCCACTGGCCTTTAACGGTTTGATAAACTATCCGCTTCATAATAATAAAAAGAGGAATAATTTACTGTGACAGCGTCAAGAGAAAACAAAAAATAATGTAAAATTCATGCCAAAAAGACGGGCAAAAAATTCATGACGGAAGGGTAAACACATAAATATGTACGTCGGATACACACTTTCAGGCATATACACACACACACACACACACACACACACACACACACACACACATGGGGATGGAAGTTTGCGAAACGGCTAAAAAGTAAAAGAAGCCAAATATTCCTGCTATACGTGACTAAGCGCCGAGTAAAAAAGCGATAAAAAGCGAAGATAGGCGAAGACAAGTAGAGTGGGTGGGAGGGAGCAGGGACAAAAATGGGGTGTCGGGAGGTGGCGGGGTGGCGAGAAAAACGAGCGCGCGCCACATGTTTCTGGGTCAGCGTTATCAAAGAATCCACTCGGTTTCTCCGCCTCGCTCGGGCTTGTCAGGGCGCGTATGCAAACCGGAATCCGATGCGCGCCACGCATACAACTCCCGACGAGAGAAGACGACACGAGTAGCGAGAGCGTCAAAGATGGTTATGCAAATTTTTCGCATTACCATTCGGGCGCATGCGCCCTCTAGCCCGGCGGTCCGTCGCGACGACGACTAGTCGACGGCCCCTTCGTTTTCATTAGCCGCGCTGCGCGAGCAATTCCCGTCTTCGCGACCTCAGCCTCCCTCGGCCTTCATATTTGCCGCCCCCCCCACTGGCTTTCTCTCTCAGTCCTCCGTATAATCTGAATGTCGCGAGGTACTGTGAACGTCCCCCGGCCTTATCTATCCTTCTCTGTTTTTCCTGCAACACTTTGGCCGCTCGAACGTCGGCTATGAAAATGAATGATTTCCCCAGCCGTCTAATATCTCGGCTACAGCAGCGGCAGAGGTGAGGGGACCGCCAGCCGCATGATTTATTTTGCGCTTTCTCTCTCTTTTGGAGAAGGCCGAGCGCGCCTATGAACGAATGAGCTTTTTTCCATCCTCTGTGCGCGAGAGTCGCTGAGCCGCAGTCTTCTCTCTCTCTCTCTCTCTCTCTCTCTCTCTCTCTCTCTCTCTCTCTTTCCACCTCCCCCTCAGCCGCTTCCACCCCTTTTTCCAATTTTCTTTTTTCCCTTCCCGCACACTCGGCTGCTCTGTTTCGCTCTTCTTCTTCTTCTCCTTCGTCTTTCTCTCTTTTTCATTCTGTTATATGGCTTTTATTTTATTTTCCGAATTTATACTCGGGACGGGTGTTTGCATGCAAACAAGTTGCGCGACAGTCGTGTCCGTGAGTGAGGTTTTAATTTATATCGGCTGACGGGCCTTTAACATGTAAAGCCTGATTTCGGAATATAAAGGGATTTTTGTAAATTTGAGTGACTTTATCGTATATCTCAGAGAATTTACGGCCAAACTGGAGATTTAGGGGCTCGACTATTTTGATACCCGTGAGAATATCAAGTTGCAAAGTGAACAAAGAGATTTATTTATTTTAATTGGCTTGTGTATTGCGACAGTATGGGCATTTTGTTGGGCGTCTAACGCTTACTAGAGCTTAAATTGCATTATTAAGCTCATTGGTGGTTGAATGAATAAATTAAGAAAAGGATAATTGCGTTATTGTATTTCATAAAGTGCATTATACATTACGAAAATACGCAGTTTAATAAATATACCGTGATTAATTGAATTAATTTGGCTTACTTCGTCTAAAACACGAAAGCTTTTAGCCGGCGATGTAGCGGCGGAAAGACGAAAATGCGAAATAGTGGTTAATTATATTACAATTAAAGGACTTTATAATGTAAAAGTGCGACCGGGCAAAAAATGCGTTTAATTAATCGTTTAAATCTGGCTCATGAATAATACACTTTAATGGAGCATGAAATAAATTATCGTAACGACATGAAAATGTTCTTTTAGAATATTTAATCCGCTCTCGCTACTTAATGCAATAAAAGCTACTTACTCGGACCCCGACAAATCCTCAAGCGAACTCTCTGCTTTCAATAGGCATACATTAAAGGACAAATCTATATAAGAAAAAAAAAACGTATCTGCTTCCACCGAAATCAGAATTTTTCTTTAGCCTTTACACAGCTATACGTATACAAACCGCGTTGATAAGTAAATACGGGCTCACGTAGGCTCATTTATCAAAGCTCGACGACGAAACGGAGCCCATTGCGGCATAAAAATCATCCGTCGGCATAGCTCGTCTCATTTATGTCGCGTACACTCGCTACCCAGGGCTGCCACTAAATTTTCTTTTTCCGCCTTCGGCCTTGCCAAGTCTCATTCATTTCCCACCAAACGGAATTTGTTCCATCTGCATTCGACGAGATTCGATTGCAAGCCCAACGGCACTACGTGAGATCCGGAGGTAGAGAGGGTGGGAGGGGAAGTGGAAAAACCGAGCCAAGCTGGCGGAACAGCAGGCTAGCGGAGGAGAGCTCGGTGAGAGAGAGAGAGAGAGAGAGAGAGAGAGAGAGGGAGAGAGAGAGAGAGAGAGAGAGAGAGAGAGAGAGAGCTTGGCCTCTCGTAAATAAGGGAAATACCGTCGTGTGCTCCCTTTGATACTTAGCCCGGGAAATTCGCGCACTACATCACCGCTGGCTGGGCCGTAGTACCGAGCTCGGCCGATGTTTCATCGCCAGCCTGTTCTCTTTTTCTCGTTTTTTTCCTCGTGCCCGGCCGCGTCTCTTTGTCATTTTATTCTCTGCTACGTGACTCTCCGGGCCACATCTACTTGTCCCTCGCTCCTCTGTTAGCAACTAATGCGAGGGCCACGCGGCATCGATCTTCGCGCGCGTAAAGCTCCTCTGACGAGAGCTTTACCAGTGGCCCTTGATAAACGAACACCGTGAAATTCTTCGGGAAAATTCAGCGAGATTTTTTCACTGGCTCGGTATCACTCTCATTTTTCCAGCGTCTAGTTTAAAGAAAAAACAGTCGCTCGCCGTGAAATATACATGCTCGAGTAGCGCACGATTGCGCGTCCGCCTAGTGGCGGCGGCGGCTGTTGTGCAAGTGAAATTTTCCCGGAATTCTTGAGCGTATCGGCATTTTCGGATGTTTCGCTAAAATTCTCAGCAAATATTCCGCCGAGTGCGCTCGATGCGTGGCTTTAAAGTTTTCCTATTTGAAAGGTCGGGGCAAACGCTAATCGCCTCGGCAAATATTTCGCGTCGCGCGGTTAGCGCAAGCCCCGACAAAAATGAAAAATCAACTTGTTACAAACACAGGCTTTGCAATAATTTATTTTAATACGCCAACTTTCGACCGACTTTTCTGTAGAGAGAGAGAAAAAAGCAGAGAAAAGAAAAACGGGCTCTTAATTCCGTTTAAATATTTCATCAGGCACTTGACCTTATTCTCTCGCCGCCGAAACTCTATTTCCGCAAAATTGTTTCCATCGAATAATTCCATCAACGTCCTTATTTCAAGGCCCCCGTACAAAGCATCGACATAATAGATATCATTTCCGGGGCCACTGTTCAAGCTCTGCGATCGCTCATGCTCCCGCACGGCCATATTACCACATTGCTCACACCCACTTAACCCAAGCACTCCTAAGCGATTCGCTGAAAAAAAAACTTTAGCAATTTCCGACCCTATATTCCCAAGGCAAATCCCAACGAAAGCTTTACAAAGTCTTGATTTCGCAGACACTCGTGTAAAGGGCCTCGCCACTCTTTTCTCCCACCCTCGAATTTTCCGCAACTTTTGTGGACACAAAGACGAGGCTGAAAAACGGAAAGAATAGGCCGGAGAGCAAAATCTCTCCTCGAGCCATTTGGCGTTGGCGGCTAGAGAGGGCACTTGCTGTACGGACTTGTCTCTCCTCCGCCTAGAGGTGGAGCCTTTGTGCCGAGCGAGCAGAGGCGAGCGGCGCGTTTGATGTGTCCCAGCCGTTGTTAGCTCGACGCTCGCAAAGACCGATGCGCCGCTAATGGAAAAGCGAGCCGCCCCCCGCTCGCGCCCCTCACCTGCGGCCCATGGCAGCTCCTATGCGGCAATCTCGTCTCGTTTTCGCGCGCGCGCGGCCGCTCGAAGCCTTGACACGTTCGCGATAGCCCACAAGCGCCCCCGCCCCGGCTACAGCATCCCTTTCCCTCCCCGGCGACGTGCTAGGATTTTGGCTCGGCTTTCGCTCGCATCCAAAGGGAACAATATTTCCCGACACTAGTGTGTCGCCCGCTATACACTGATTCGGAGTCAACGCAGCTGGCCCGTGGAGCTCGCGATGATTTTAAAACAGCAACCGTTTGGCCAGGGTGACGAGATTTGTGGTCGTGACGGCTGCTCGATAACGCTCGATTTCCGGCTTTTAATTAAATGAGCCCGATTGGATTTTAAGCGAGCCCCGGGCTTTTATTAAAACTCTCCTGGGCACTACGTCCATTTCGAATAATGCGGGACGTTCTGACGTTTCGACCTAGTCTACATTTTTTTCTCTATATTTTTCTTTTTCTCTCTCTCGGTAATTTCATTAAATTCTGTCGAATTCAAACTTTGTTCTCCGTGTTCATTTTTACGGAAACGAGTTAATTTTTCGATGAAAATATTTATTCTTGTAAAAGAAATATGTAAAATTTTACATTTTACATGTGTCACGATTATTCCATCGTGTGCCAATTATATTTATACGACTAAACGGTCATTACTACCAGATTGAGATAAAAATTGGCGAGCTCGGAGCTAAAATCCTAGTAAAACGTCGATGCGTAATCAACTGGAGAACGATCGATCTAACATCTCGATTTGAATATCGCTGGAAAAGTGTGAATCCGCGAGCATCAGCGAGTAGGATCGCAGAAACTTCCCAACTTCTTACCAGTAAAGTTTGCAGCGCGTCAAAGGCAGTAGCTAGCCGCCTAGACTATGAAGATCTAATCTCCCCTTCACAACTCTAGACGACGTTGTAAATGGAAACAGAAAAATTCATCGACTTTCCGGCCAACGAAACTAGTCCTGAATAAATAGATGTTAGTCAGCTGATCGACGATAAAACTAGGGGAAACGGAAACAAGTTGGCCTACTTTTCACTGTTTTATACATTTACTTTTCATTCTAGTAGAGAAATGCTTGATATTCGGCGAAAGTTTTTAAAAAATAATTCAAGATCGAGTCACGTTATCAACAAGCTGTTTGTTTAAACCTCCCTCTCTTTCTCTCTCGGTTGCCATCGTAATCACTCGTCTAGCTTTGTTAACTTTCAGCGTTAATTAACGCAGCTGAACCAGTCCTTTCTCTTCAGCTTTTACTGCTAATATTTTTTGGGCTTCATTATCTCAGGCGTATCAAGTGAACTTAAAAATACGAACGCTTACATTTTAAACGCGATAATAAAAATAAAAAAAAGAAAGCTCTTAACGAAGACCGTAAAGTCCCCTCCTCGACACTGATAAAACTTTTCAAATTTACAACCGTCGAGCTGTACTATCGTCGCGCTCATCTTGGTCAGTCTCAAATCGGCCTACCCTCGGACGCGTAAATTTTTTTCTTTTTTTTCTAAATTAGAAAAAGATAATAAAGCTCGTTTCTTTGTTCACGCTCTACTCGGAAATGCAGGAAAAAGGAAGGAGGAAGGGGGGGGGGGTCACAAGGCCTTGTGTCACAGGGGCGAACGAGAGAGAATGAAAAAGAGAGTGGCGACGAGGGTTGGTTAGATCCGGCTGAAAAATATCGTTCGCTAGCGCCCAGCTGAATAATCGCGCGTCCGCAATAATTACTCGGGGACAGAAAGAGAGAGAGGGAGAGCTTTGGTCTCGCGCGTGAAATTGGAGCGGCAGGTCGGATAGTTGGCCGGCTGCCTCCCTCTTTCTCGCGCGCAACTTTCGCCGTCGGAAGCGCAATAAAATAACGCGCTCCAACGCCCATGGCTGAACGAGCCTGTCGGCCGAGTAAAAGCCGGTAATTTTCCGAGGGCTACACGCGTCGTGTAGCCCGGCGCCGCCACTCTTGGACTGAAAAAATATTGGCCCAGCTGTGCTAGCCTCGCCCCTCTCCCCTCCTCTACGCCGACTAATTGCAGTTTCGGTTTTCCTCTTGTTTCTTATTTTATCCAGCTAGTCAAGCTTTTTCCGAAATTTTCCTCAAATATCCTATGTTGCGCTTATTAAAGCGGAGATTAATTTTGGATAGATGGCATGTTCGCTTTATGTTTTAGCACTGGTGTTATTATTTTTTTTCTTTTTATTAATTGTGAGCTTTTTCAGACTATTACGAATTATATTTTTAATTATTTTTCTCAGTTACAATTTGAGTACTACTTTGGATTTTATTTAATAGTTAATATTACTATGATTAACAAATGGAATTTAACAGGGTTTATGAAGAGACTCAATTTTAAATAGTGTGAGAAATTTTTCGTTAAATGAATTTTAATATAATTTTCACATAACTCATGGAACTGATTACTAAACTATAAAACTGAAATAATTATCTCTTAAAATTGCTTTATAAATTTAACTATTAGAAATCGCGTATTCAAAATTAGATATGCCAATTATCAAAAATGTTTGAATTTTATTAATTAATAAATGCTATTAAATAATTATTTATTAAATTATGTCAACTTTCATTATTTCGATACGGGCAATCCTGACAAGCATTCTTTATACGAAATAACAAGTAAGCCGTATTTATTCAGAAGCGGCCAACAAATTTACTAAGCAATTGTAGAGAAAAGCATGAATATTAATTTGAGACGTAAATTATCATGGCATAAAATTAAATAGAAAAAGGAAGCCCTTAAGGATATTTTTTTTGTCAAATCAATAAATACGCGCTTATTAATGAGATTATGAGTTGACCTCATTCAAGTGGCGATTTAAATATTTAATAAATCGACAATACGTAAATTGAAGCAGAATCATCTATCGAACGCTTCGTGAAAGTGCGGCGAACGTTCTCTGTTTCGACGTGCTCAATTGAAGGCGTATGAATAATTGATATCAATTATAACTATCCGGGACAAACTGTAGAGTCATCGATAAAAATAAATTAACGTGCAAGCTCAGGAGTCACAGAAATAAATGAAGAAATTTTATTTCACCGTTATGTCGCCGCTTAAATAAACAACCAATCTTTGCGAACTATTAAACAATGTTAATGCACAGCTTATTCTTGCTCAATAAATATTCGAGAGAAGGCTCAAAGAAGGCCAGAGCGTAAAACAATGAATCTCATTCACGAATCCCAACCTCTAGCTTCTAGCGCTTAATCAAAGCTTAATAAGGTGATTTCTCAATTCTTGCGGCCCTTCCAGCGACGCCGCCGAAAAACCTTTGGAAAACGAAGTTCTAAGAGGCTCTTTCGACTCTTCCCCTCGCGATTACCCCCAGCCAGGGCTCCGTTGAAAATCGATGAAAGCCCACGGCTCTCGGTCTGCCTTCTTTATACTCCAGGCTTTCTTCTCCTCCTTTAACTCAATTCCGTAGACGCGCCTTACTCGCGCACGGCTTTTTGTGGGCAAAAAAACGCGGTAAGCACGAGTAGAGTTCAAGTGCGCCCTTCGCTCCTTCCTTTCTTTTTCGCGAGACACACTGTTGCTACGTACTCAGCTCGACTCGTCCCTGCGTTCGAGGGTTGAGAGAGATAGAGGGAGAGAGAGAGAGAGAAAGAGCCCAACAATGGAAAGCCATAAACGCATTACGAGATGTACTTTATTCAGGATGAAATTTCCATCTACCGCCTACCCTCAGCTCCACGCCATTTTTTTCTTCTTCCCTTGAGCTCGTTTTTGCCAGCCGTACACCCGCTAAGCAAATCGATCTTGGCTGCCTTAAAAATTCCGATGATACAACCGTGCTTGAAATCCTCGACTTTAAATAAAAAACAATCCTTGCAATTTCAGTTGGAGCTTTTATGATTTTTTAGCAAAAGCATTGTATTAAGTTAGTTTTCAAGTCAGGAAAATTTTGTTAAAGCTTTTACATGCGTGTATAGTTAATATTTGATAAGATTACTTTTCGTTGAAAGAGAAGCTTTTTGGACTACTATATGTATGTATATATAATGAAAGTAGCTTTTTACTGATATTAAATTTTTTTTTCAAGTTTTAAATCTATTCAAGATGAATATTTTTTCATACATAAATATCGCGTTACTATTGGCTTACTATTGCATTTCATAATACTTTATAATACTCTTGGATAATACAATCTGGATTAAAAACAAATTAATTGGCAAAAAAAGCATAAAAAATAAAAAAAAAATTTTTAATATCAAGACCAGTTCTTGGTTAGTTACTTTTTTTTATAAATATCAACGCACTTCACGTCATTGTTACAACATTTTATTAATTAATTTTTCGATCGGACAATATCATTTATTTATAGGTAAGCACGTTTTTATTGTCAATAACAATTTTAACGGATTGAAATTCATTTACAACGATGAATTGTTCTTTCTCCGTCTTTTATGTAAATATCGCAGGTTCGTTATTTACGTAATCAAAACAGTGCGTATTGTAAAATCAATATTGTTTGGAAGTGATGCATAAATTGATTTGCTTTTGTAAGAGAGACTTCAAAATTGGAAACAAAAAAATCGAAAAATAAATTTGTTACATACCCGTTAGTCGTTATATAAATGCTAATCGATACGCTTGTAACAACGTAAGTTTGGTTATTGTTTTAAAACATGAAAATGTAAATACGATCTCGAGGCTTTTTCACCGAAGATGGTAAGGTAAAACTGTGGTGTAGGCGTTTTAAACAAGTTATGAATTTGCTCAAAGAACAAAGTTAAAAGCAATTTCACGCGTCTTGCATTTTTCATCAACGAGCCTGCCATTCGGTTCGAACAGTTTTTTAATTAGAATATTTATAATGTATGCGCGGTGTATAGGTGGTGTGCGTTATAACTTAGAAATTAATTTCTGGGATGCCACGTTTCTACGAGTCGAGAGGCAAAAGCTCGCCTGAAGCCAGAGTGTAATTCAAGTTCCGCAAAGTTTGTATTACTCAGAAAAGACCTTAGTCATGAGTGTTACATTTGCAAATTAACATTAGTCGCTTCAAGTACGACTCACTCACTGTTCCAACAAGGCCAGTTGTTTCACGTCACTAGTGTAAAAGTAATTAAAATAATGCTCCGGATAAATTATAGATTTGCCAGTAATATGCAGAAGATGGAAGTTTCACAACCTCCTAAATATGTTATGCGAATCAAATTTACAAATTACTCTACTTTTTGACTTTTCAATTAAATTCATGGAAACATCCAAGCTATTAGTGCAATTAACAAAGAAACCGAGGGGAGAATAAATGAAACGGAAAAAGCGATTTCAGTTTTCAATTAGCTTCAACATATTCACACTGTACATCTACGCATAATGAGGTTCGATCCAGCTCCTCTACGTATTCGCTGCGTTTTACAAACACTCAATAAGCTCTGCTCCAGAAGACAATCCGTAGCCGTTATTTTTTCCGGAACAAAGCTCCTTCTGTCCTCCATACGTAGTAAGCACTAAAGTCCTCCGGCATAACAATGGACTCTGGTCCTTGCGGTAAGAGAGAAAGCATGAGAGAAAGAGAGAGAAAGAGAGGCTCTGCTCCAAAAAGCTGAGGCGCCGTGGCTGACCACACGCGGGCACGTACTACTGTGGCTGTACATACAGGCGTTCGTCGTGCTCGGGAGGGCGACGGAGGGCTCGAGTAGGATAGCATTTTTATCAGCGATTCACGCTGCAGCGAGCAAGTACGTGCGAGCTTTCCCAGCATGCGGGCAATTGTCGCGTCGAGAAGCAATCATGTCCGATTGATCCAGGCCTTAGCACGGTACTCTGGCAATGCACCCTCTCTCTCTCTCTCTCTCTCCCTCCTCCACACATATATACACTTACATTTGAGCGTATGCGCGATGTATCCCAACCTCGATGCAATTACCTGTTCACGTAGTTACTCCAGCCATGCGGAGACGCGCCATTCTCCCTCTCTCTCTTCCTCCTTCGCAAACGCACGCTCGCGAAATGACTTTCATACGTGTGTGTTCCAATAACGTGAACAATAAGGGAGGAGCGGGAGGCAGGGGGAAAGATGGAGATGAAATGACACGGGGTAGGTTGCATAAAGAAATCTAGCGGGAGAACGAGGAGAGGGAGCAATTGGTCGTGGTTTCGTGCGATAAGAGCCGAGAGTTATATGACGGGAGCGGTCGATATACGTTCGGACGAGAGACGCATGGCGGAGCGATGTTATCGCGTCATGGTGGCTCGTGCAATGGAAAGAAAGAACGAGCCAGCGCGAGGGAGAGAGAGAGAGAGAGATAGAGATAGATTGTGGAGCGACGAGTATACGCAGATTGCCGAGTCACTTTATCGCTCCCGTCACGCGTCGTCTATCCAGCACCTCTCCTCTCTCTCTCCCCCTCGCCCCTGGCCTGCTTCTCTGACAACGAGCTGCCGGCGATGGAACTTCGGCATCTGTGTCGCTGGCCATGCCGCGCTACAGCGCACCCTTACCTGCCAGCCCCATTAACTCGTCCTCGGCCAATATGATGGAAGCTCCGCCGGACGTTTATTACCAAGGCCCGAGCGCGTGCGTGTGTTGTCGCGCTTGCTTATATAACGAGACCAGAGCTTTCGAATATGCCGGGCTCCGGTGATTACCGTTACATGATACCGTTAATTGTTTTCCTCGTTTTGGTTACTCACGACTAATTTGTCAACCGACTGGAATTGATTGACTTTTAGACTCTGAATATTCAAGAGTTGTCATTAACTTTCGTTTGTTTTCTACGGATTGAAATGATATGGAAAGCTTGCTTTTTCATCAATGTCGAATCAAGCATAATCGCTTCAAGTCGCTTAACCTTGGAATGGAAATTTCGATTTTGTATTTAATTTTGACGTTTACGTAAATGACCGATGCTTTGCGAGGATATTATTAAAAGCACGCGCGTGCGGCAAATAAAGGAAGCTCAACGTGAATTAATAAACGGTTCGTTGGATATTCATGAAAAATTAAATTGTATCTGAAAAAAAACCGAAGCCTTATTGTTTTTAGAAATGGAGAGATAAAAATTGAATATGCTGAACGTACTTGACAACAAGAAAGTATGTCAGTATTAATACACGTTTGTATATCTTTTATCAGTGGCTATTTATGAATATGCTATTCAGCTAACGTTGCACGGAAAATTGAATATTTTAGTAGCGCACAATAATAAACGAGAACTTGGTATCTGATTGGCCAAAGTGCTTGAAATTTCGGATCATTTCAAATATCATGCTATTTAAAATTAAACAGTATACTTTTTCAGTTAATGTTTGTCCAGTGCGAAATGAAAGAAAAAACACTGGACGTATGGTATTTTGTCGTTATGATATACGGAAACGTCAAATGTTTACATACCGAGGAAAAATGAAATCTAATTTTGCGTAGTTGTATATAATTAAGTAAACTGCATTCATTAAGCGAACAGAAGCGCGATTTGCAGAATTTATTTCAATTTACGTTCAAGCACTTAATCATCTCTGACTCGGTTTAATGATGTCATTTGTAGTTACCAAGTGGATGTTGGAGATTTTAGGTGAATTACGGAAAACGAACGCGTGCGTGTTCATCTGCATTTCAACCAACAAATAAAGAGAGAGCGAGAGAGTCTAGGGACAGGTGGGCAAAACATTTGTTGTTCGATAAAAATTTACTTAAGTGGAGAATTTCATGATGAATATATGCGTTAGCCGTAATAGCGTCAATCTCATCATATGGTAAAAAACCTGATTTCCATCTACTCATCTGCGGCTCTTCAGATAATTTAAATTAAAGAAACACCCGAAGCTGCATGACAACGCAATATTTAGTGAATATAATTTATTCGAGCTGCGGGGGAAGGAAAAATTATTGGCGGACCATCAATTCTGAAATGATGTCGATAACATAAATATGATTCATCAAGTCGTGAAGCAGTTGCTCTTGAATAAACTGATTTCACTTATGAACGTGAAGTTTCAGCACGTCCGTCTACGCGTGCACGCAATTAAATAATAACAATGATTAATATTTATTGGACCCGTTAAAGTGCCATAGCAAATCATCGTGATATTTTATTTCCAGTACGACAAATTTCTGATTTCACTCGGGATATCGAACTGATGCGTTGGCAAAAAAGGGGAAAATTTCTCCAGTTGGCCACAAGCACTGTTTCGTCGATTTATCTTTGCGCGAGGTCAAGCTTCAAATCGTTTCAAATCAACAGGCAGACAGGCAGACATAATAAATCAATTATCCAGCTTCGCAAAGCAATCTGTCGCGGATAATCCGTCCTATTCATCTGCGATTCGCCACCGAGCGCCCCTACATTTATCACTATCGCTCTCGCGAAATAAGCCAAAATCCTTATTCTCCCCGCCTGTTCCCCCGACCGCCGAGATACCACAAACGATCCTGCGTTGATCCCATCTTGGCAATCTCGAACTGATTCCGCTCCTTGCGTCCAGCTCGTTCGGCCGAATAATTACTCTTGGTCGCGGCCTAACTCGGCTGCTCGCACGCCTGACGTGTCAACGACGTTTGCATTCCCGAACGTCCGGAGGATACATTCCATTTGTGGCAACGTGTGAGGGCCGTCTCTTTGAGCCACGTTTACGTGCTATGGGATTTCCAAAGATCAGCCAGAGCATGATTTTCCGCCAACTGCATTCGATTCCTTCTGCGGCATGCCTTCGAGCGAGTTTGTAGTCCTCTTTGGGAATATTTTTCATCTCTTATAAGAATGTTGGTCGATGTGCTTTTAGTTTCTGAAAAAATAAGACAGTAATTAACTTGTTTAATGGGGTTCGATATTTTTTACAATCGCTTCTATTCGAAAGTAATTTTGCATTATGGTATAATTATCCTTAGCGAAGTAGAGCCAGCAATGAGGTATAAGTTGAAGGATGTAAACTTGGCAAATTTACCGGTAAATTTCACAAGTGAGAAGTCAAGTGTAACCTCGATCGGCCTAACTCGGAAGATTAACCGATGCATAATGCAACCGTTAGAACGCAAAGCCGATTTTCCCAGGGCTCCTATTACTCGTGGTAATTCATAATACTTCATCATGGCCGGAGCGACGTAGGTGCAGGGATATCTGATTTCGCTCATTATTAACGTTTCCGCCTTTCTTGTCGTAGCTTCCAAAATACTCGAGGAACCTATATCCTGTGTAAACTGCTAAATAATACATTTGAATTTGTAAAGACTATGAATTAACAATTTTTCTTTGGGAAGGGAGTTTCAATTTTTAACGTCCTACTCCTTTGAAATAAATTTTGATTTTATCATTTATCTTGGTTTTCAAAGAAATACAAAAATTTCTATATATTATGAATCCTTGGCGATATGATACTTGAAAAACAGTTACCGCGTTATGCAAATGTACGTTAAACATCAACGTCAATATATATTTTTGAGTTACCTAACAAGTAAATTCAATATAAACGGAAAGTTCTCGCGTTTAAAAACAAAGAAATTCGAAGTAGCTGAAAGTATCTGTTTTTGTTGCGAGTTAACCCAGTAAGTGAGCACAAAATGTGTTTCCTGTTTTTACAAAAACAACACGCAGTTTCGCCAACTCGCTATAAACTTTGTAACTTTGCCTGTAAATGTAATCTTAAAGATTAAAATAAATAAATAAATAAAAATAAAGGAAAGCTTTCTTTACGCTTTGCTTTATCTCCATGTCACTTAGTACAATCACAAACTTTCTCGAAACTGTCATTTTTTTACTCCCCCCCCCCCAAAAAAAAAACTCCAGGCTAGTCAGATGTTCGCTTTAGGAGTCGCACCCATGGGAGTATTACATCTTTTTAGCCTGTGATTTGTCACACAACTCCTGCTAAGATTTACATTAACATGCCGAACGAAACTTTGAAAATTTTCTGAATTTTTTCTATGCCCCGCACGTAAAAAATATCCAGCAATAAATCGCAGCTTTAGATAGCGTTTGCCAGAGTACTGAGGGTAGCTAATTAGAAGCGTCCAGTTGACGTGGCATGCAACTAGTAGATTGTCTGTGTGTGCTCACTTGCGATTGACGGGTGCTTAAAGGATCATCGTATTACATCGATTAATATCTCAAATTCGTCGTGAAGATGAGGGGAGATAATGCAGCTGTAGTTTAGCTGATCAGTGGTTTGGGAGAAAACGCTCAGCGAAATTCGAAAATATTTGTTATTTTTAATATTTTATAGATAATTACTCAATTCACAACATTAAGTTTAATTTTATAAAAACAATGACTTTATACCTTATAACAGTATGTTTAAACTAATTATAAAAATCTTTTTTCTTACAGGTGAGTTTCGAAAATACAACCGACAACATTTGCCGCCCAATGTGAGTTTCTTGTAACTAGTTTAAAAATAATTGTTATTTTTTTAAATCTCCCTAACTCACATGAAATCAATTTATAAAAATAATTCTTATGCATTCTTCTTTTATCCCATTTTTTCAACCTTGATTAAAAAAAGCCTTTAAAATTTCTATAAAAAAAGAAAAAAAAGAAAAAATCCGCTATGAGATGGCGAGAAGCATGAAAGTGAAACTCGATAAATTCGGACGAAGAGAGCGTAGGCTGGCCTGTGACAACGAAAAAAGTCAATTTTTCCAGTAGCCGTGGATTCCAAGCTTCTCCTCTAAAAAAACGTGAGATCACTTTAAAAATCAAGCGTGTCCAACGGTCGCGTCCCTTTTATCAAAATCGTGAAATATCCAGCGAGAAATTCAATCGAATTGACCAGCAGGCTTGTAGGCTGAGATTCAAGTGGGCATTAACTTGTCCACACTAACAATAGCAGAGTGATTGCGACTGATCGGTTAGCGCACGCCACCTCTCTCTTCCCACCCACACTCCTCTATTCTCCCCGCACTATTCGCATCTTTAAGCTCTATAGTCGACGATTTCGTAATTTTGCGATTAAAAGTAAACGTATTTGCCGAGCCTGCGGATTTGCGGTGGAAAGAACGAGATTATTGGTATCCGACCGAATCTAGCATTAGCAGGAGACGGGCGTACTTTTTTCAGGTCACCTCGTCCGCAAAACCAATATCCGGCTCCTTTTTTTTGCGGCCTGCTGTAGAGTATACCCCCTCCCCCTCAACCTCCAGATTTGCGTTTTTATCAATATTACGTGGTAATACAATTTCAGATATTTAATTATTCAGGGAGAATCGATGGGAATATTGTAATAGCTCGCTTAAAGCGCTCGAAGCCGAACGAAAAAGCTTTTTATATCATTAGAGCTTAATAATATCACATTCGAGTAGACATTAATTGTATTCTTCTCTTTATTGTTGCGCAATAAAAAATAATTCAATGAAAAATAGGATTTAATTTATTAAATTTTTATGACGCTCCGGTAGTTATTTGGAACAATATTACCATTTTGCTTGAAATTGCTTGAAAAGAAGCAAAAAGTGTAGACACTGGGGAAAATTTAAACACAAAAGCGTTAAAGAAAGGTAGACGCAATCATTGAAATGTAATTATTTTCACGATACGCGTTATGGCAGTAACATGCGCCGGGACAACTCCCTTTGAATTTATATCCTATTACGGATCAATATTAAATTTTGGATGTAAGCTGCATGAAATGCTGAATTCTCCGAATGCGCAGACAGAATATTAGTTCCCGGATGTGTGCACGTTCGGCCGAAGCGGTGGAAACGAATAATCACTATGGTTCGCCGAAGCTGCTGCTCTTGCTTATTTCAACATTTTTTAATTGACGCAAATTTAAAAAGTATTAAAAATTATATTGCAAAATGGGCTTGTAGTAAAGAGACTAGCATAAAGCATAATTTATCATTATTTTAATTTCAATTAAATCGTCGGCGTATTTGATAAAACGTTATGCGATTGATGAAACAAAAGGAGACACTTGAAAATCATAAATAATAAATGTAACTTGTTGTTACGAATGACTTGAAATTTACTCGTCTGTTATGAGAAAATCATGAAAATTCGTACAACACAATCGGCACGATCTTTTATTCATGAAAAAATTATTCAGCGCCAGCTATACTTCTGAGATCTCTTTTGTATTGCTTGAAGGTATAGAAACTCCTTAGTCGGACACTGTAGCATTTCAATTGAATACAACATAAAAGCTTCCATTTTATTTGCATTTATACCAATCCAACGTAGAAGAATTTCACTTATGCATTGAACGTTGAATGGGCTTTTACGTAATATTTTGTTTTAGAATCTAGTTACATGGAAATATTTTAATTAACGTAAGCTATTTCACTATCTTTATTGCACATCGTTTTTCAATACAATGCAAATTCAACTATAAATGTAAGCAGACATGTAAGGATAAACGTAAAATTAAGAATAATAATAATAATAATAATAATAATAATAATAATAATAATAATAATAATAATAATAATAAACTTCTAGTTACGTTGAAACTCAAACACGAAACAATCAAAATGCAGCATCATATACAACAAGTTACACATTAACCCATCCCAGCGGTACTATCATTTCCTTTTCTCCCATTTCCTCTATCCTTATACGCTTCTAACTCCCAAAACGCACAGAGCCGGAATGGTACGAAAAAGAAGAAAAAAAAGAACATAAAAGTGTAGGAGGCTCCCGTAAGTGTGAACTTTTTAAACTGAATTCTCACTTTATCCGCTAAAATCGCCGATGTAAAATTCAAAGTGGCAACTCCATCGTCTATAGTAGGTCGCGTTTTTCTTCTCTTTCCCCATATATAGGTAGCAGTAAACAAACATCTAAACTTTCGAGGACGTCGAGAGAGGGAAAGGGGGAGAGAGAGAGAGAGAGGGTCCGGTCGAAATGCGTTTACAGTCGAGCTGCTAACTTGCGGCCTCGCGCCGGGGATGCTAAAGATCTCGGGTCTCTGCTAAGCGATAAAGCCAAAATTTACGAATAAACTTTATATCGGATTGTTTGGTGCTAAAAGGCCAAAGGTGGAAAAGGAGAGAAGAGGGAGAGATAGGGTGAGCCAAATCGAAGGAGAGGGGAGGGGGCCTATGGCAATGTCGATCGGATAAGTAGCAAGTAGTTCGAATCGAGTTTGGCGCGGCGGCGCAGGGGCCTCTCCCGCGAAAATGCGCGGCAGTTCATAAAGGCGGCTGCAGTAGCAGCATCAGCCTCCTCTCTCCCAGGGGATTGCTTCTCGCGCGTGTTTCTCCATTAGCATGCTCGTTTTGCTTGTCTCCTTCGACACTTGACCTGATTGCTCTCTGCTCTTCGCTAAGCTCGTACCACGTCCTCCTCCCCTCTTCAGCCCCCCCCCCACCCCCTCACCCATCGCCTGCTCTCTATGTCTGCTTTCGATCGCGGCTTTTGCCCACTCCGTTACCGACGAGCTCAATTACGTGTCAACCACAAATTGAGGACCTCGCGTGACCTTATACCTCTTTACTCGTCGGACCCATGTCCCCCTTTTCATCTCGAGGAAATATGATTTTCCGATCGACATAGTTAGTTGAGTGTAGGCTAGAGAATTCAGTCGATTATGTATTTTTCAAAAGAAACTTCACTTTTCAAGATTCGACGCGAGCCGGCTATTACTATTGTTTCTCAGGTGAGCCGTTTATTATTCATATAGGGTCGTGCTGGCATTGATGAAGTATATTAAATCACGCTATGGCATTTGTTAATGTTGTTTATTCGAATATTCTGGAAATAATTAATTTCTCATTGTCACGATGATGATGTCATATTGAGTGAGTGTCAATAATTTTGAAATCATTATATCTAGAGCCATAGTCTCCACGAAGTGATTAATGCTTACCCAACAATTTTGTTTTATGTATACGAAAAAGCATTCTACGTGGTGCTATAGAATAATAGCAATAAAAGAAGAAAAGCCGAATACAAGTTTAGCATAAATATTACGAGAGAGTCAAAATATCTGAAAATATAAAATCGCGTTACATGCACTATTCTATATCGCGAATTTCCAACAAAGCCCCTAGCGCGTCCCGCTTTCCAGGTCGAATAAAAACAGTATCATCTGGGAGGATGAAGGACGAGCGGGCCGGTATCCATGGCCGATAAAACGCCAGGCCGGAAACGTCGCAGAGCTAGGCCGGTTAAATCCACTTGAACGCATAAAGCCTGGACGGGTCGGTTGAGGGGGGAGGGGGAGAGGGGAGAGGCTGACCAGCGAGTGGCGAGCGATACAGCACGTTAGGCTCGGTGTGACCGTAAGTCCGCCTCTGGCTTCTTTGCCATCTCAAAAATGCCTGGCACTGCCGCGGGCTGCTATTTCGTTGGCTCTCAAACGTGTATGTACGTATGTGTGTGTGTGTGTGTGTAGGGGATGTAGGTTAAAAGGCGCTTCGCGGTGAAACGAGAAAGAGAGGCTGCTTTAAAGCCAAGCGTTGTCGGAACAATAAGGGAAAATGCACGGGCCGCTGCTTCTGTTGGAGCGAGGCAAGATTAATAGAACTCGTTCGCCGAATTTCAAGGAGCAGCTGGAGCAGGGCTCTAGCGAATTCGTAAATACACACGGCTCTCGAGCTTTTACCGACGAGCTAGAGTGTGGAGCTCGAGTGATTGCTCTTGTCTAGCCGGCCTCTATGGGCATTGTAGAGACGAGATAACACCTTATACGGCCTTAACATTATTTTAATACCGACAGCAATGGAATGTCCTGAAGAGTAATCGTTTGCTTTTATGAGGCACAGTCGTTGTAGGAAGCTATTGCAGGAGTCGGAAGAGTAGTGCTGAAAAGCCAGACGAAATATTTAGGAAATGAGATTTTTACAATACGATATGCGTGTATTATCTGAAAGAAGAAAAATTAGGCTCGGTTGACAATTGATAATTAAAAATTTGCCAAAGCTACGGAAAAGAAGAAAAAAGAGAAGGAGAGAAAAAAGGCTCTGACAAAGGATAAAAGCGGAGTAAGAGCAGAGAGATGCATTAACATCGCCTACACGTCTAGTCGAGCGCCATAGCGCCGAGAGTTGAACCCTTCAACAAAGTAAAAACCACTTCATCCTCATTATGCATATAAATGCGACCGGTTTGTAAGATTCAACGGTCACGAGAGGCCTCGGTGAATCCAACCTATAGAGAAAGAGGGAGAGAGAGTCGAGGGGCAAAAAAGAGGAAAAAGGAAAAGGGAAAGAAAGTCGATGAAAGCAAAAGAAAAAGCCGAGCAAAGTTAGCCATGGAGAGAGGAAAGAAAGGAAGAAAGAAGGAAAGAAAGAAAGGCGGACTCGAAGGGAGCTTGGCTTATGTATAAAACAGCAGCTCGGCCTAGAAGAGAGAGAGAGAGAGAGAGAGAGGCAGAGGGAAAACGAAAGCTGACTGACTGACGGGGGGACGGGGGAGGAGGAGTGGGGAGGGTTGATAAGCCGAATGAGAAAGAGATTCGTGAAGCCCGAGCACAAAGGAAATGAGATCCTCTCCGCGAGAATCGAAGCCCTCCTCTTTCTCTCTTTCTCGCCAATGGAGACTGCGCGACGAAGAGGGGCTGAGAGAGGAGGAGGGCGTGGAGAAGCGATAAAGAGCTGCGATCTATGACACGATGCACCTTACGGCTTACGCGACGCCGCGCGCATCACAATGGACTTGGAAGAAAAAAAGAAGTCCAGGCCGAAGAAGAGGAGCCTCACTCGCCCCCCTATCACTGGACCTTTCCATCAGCAGGACATGCCCTCTCTTTCTCGATCTCGTCCTCCTTCTAACTCAACTGGACGCTATTGCCGCGTTCCTCCACCTCCTTTTTCGCTAAACCCTCTTCGCATCTCAAGCAATCCCCTTCAGCCCTCTCTCTACCTTCGTTTTCCTGCTCGAGAGTCAGGCAAGCCTGGCATTCCATTACGTCGAAAAGCTCGTCGGGGCGTTTTTGCAGGGCCGCGTAACGTTACCCTTTTCTTATCGGCTCCATGCGCAGGGTTAAAGCTGGCGTTTTTGATGAATTTTCACTACGCACGTGGATCTTGCGAAGCTTACCTCTTTCGTAATCCATACTCGAAGCTAATACTAGGGAAATCGATAGGGGCTTGCAAGTGTTTCCATCTACAGAAAAAGCTAACTCTGAAGCACTGCCAAGGAAAATACTTGCACTTGCTGAACTCGTCGCTGGAGCACTCATAAATTCGCCCGCTGGAAGTTTGTCCGGCGGTATTTCAGTAGAAACGTCCTCAATACGAAAATATCCCGACGTCATATAACCGTCCAATTAACGTTAATTGCTCGGCGAGTACAGGCCGGACGCACGGCACTCAGTCGATTAACTTTTCAAACGCGCCCGCGCGCGCACACACTCATCCGTGCACTCACGGCACATCGTCTGCCCGCCCCTCCGACCCTCCGTCCCTATGAGTATCAAATTATTCGCGCTTACAAACTTTAATCAACGCAAATGCGACATTAAACGCAACTTATTGCGCGCGAGAGAGGGAGCCAGCGGAGGAGGAGGTGGAGAGAAGAAAAACCCTCAGGTTTTATGATCAACCGGAGCTGTGGGTGACCTTGAACGGTAATAAACCTTCCTCCGCGTCTTTATTGCAATCGTCCGATGGTCAAATTAATCGGCAACTCGGAAGGCTTGGCGTCTTGAAATTAGTTTGGGATAGGCGGGGGTTAGTCGCGTATCTCGCATCGACTGTCAGCCCGTACGTGTCCCCAATGCGACAGAGACGAATGAGAGGAAGCCAGGGAGTCCCGCCTGTGTATAACACGCGGGAGAATGAAGGAGCAAGCCTCGCTGTTTAGTAGCAAGATCACGTATGTAGGCCGGCGGGAGGAGGAGGCCGGCCAGGGCAGCCAACATATTACTCGGGAAAAATGTCGAGAGCCAGCAGTAGCAGCCTTTGCCCTCCTACAGCCGCGGTGTCACGTGTCAGACCGCCTCGTATATTTATGCCACGAGACTTTTTCGGAAGCTTACGGGGCAAGGCACTGCCGGGGGAAGGATTTGAATGGCTGACACGGCCTGAGACGGAGGAGCGGCTACAGTCTAGCTCGGCTATGTTGGCTCTCACTCTCTCATTATTTAGACTTGAAAAACAGTCGCAGCGACGGCTTGTCTCTCCTCCACGAGCCGCCGATTTATTATTATTGCGCGGAAACTCGTATGTTCAGTGTATGGCTTATCAAAGGACAGTACAGACCTCACGCGTTAACTTGTAAGCCGCTTATGAGAAATTCGCGTTATTATGTACGCTTTTGTTTTCCTCCTATATATTTCACGGCTTTTTTATTTATCATCCGAATTACTCCTCGACCTTAGGACTTATTTGATTATTTCAATCCTGATGACATTGTATTATCTCTCTTTTTTTTGTTTCGGAGTTAAAGTGGGTTACACCTTAGTGTTTAAAAGTTTTTAAAATAATCAAATTATCTAAGCGACACGAAATGGCCTTTACATAGATGCCCAATCAACTGATTGCAATAAAGATTTAAAGGTCATAAAACAATTTTTCATTTCACTGACACGGTGAGCACATAGAAATAACCGTGTTTTTTAATCTTTTTTTCTCCACCGCAAAAACCAAAAAAAGAGCGAAAATGGGGCCAAAAAGCCACTTCAAGGCAAAGCCGAAATTCAAACGACTGTTTTTCGGCTCGTTTGTGGGACCGCGAAACGAATAAATCCCTTAAACCGAGGACGCGTACTCGCTCGAATCCGAGACTAACGCGAGGAAGCGAAAGAGAAAGTGAGAAGGGGGGTGAGTTGTCAATAGTCCATAAAACATGATGCGACCACATCGTCAACCGTGCGCGCGCCCATAGCGCCGGCTAATTTTTCGATAGCCCGAAAATTGACGCCTGGCCGTCATCGGAAGAGCCGTCCGGCCTAGAGACGTATAAAAAAGGGAGAAAACGAGGCAGTCGTTAACCAAGGCTATTAGTCAAGGACGGAGTTTCGCGCATCGGCACGCAACTGGCGTGGCCCATTGAGCGCCGAGCGTACGCCAGTGTGCGAGCGAGAGAGATAGCCAGGATAATCCAGGCGCTGGGAGGTGCGGAGGCGGCAACTTTGCGATCGCTCCCCGTTAAATGAGCCGCGCGCTAATCCGCCGGAGATTACGTGCGTGCATGCATGCCCCTATCTCCCCCCTCCCTCCCCACTCATCCCTTACTCACTCGCTCGCTGTCTCTCTGATAAATTGAAACGACACCATAGCGTGCGCTTCCTACATCCTACAGTCCCCCTCTCTGTACTCTCGGGATAATTAATAATAATTAATAAGTAGGACAGCCCGAGGTGCGACGAGAGCTAGGGAATAGTGAATATCCGGCAGGCTATATTGTATCCCGTGCGTTTTGTGATATTGCCGATCGCCATACAAATTGCTGTTTACACACTTGCGGCAATGATATTATCGACTTGTCGCGTGAAATGGAAAGCTGTTAGTTTATTGTATCGATAGCTTTTTTCCACGATTGGATTGCGTGATATTTCAGTTTGGCAAGTAACGTTGTGCTTTATGTTCTATAGTCAGACAAAAAAAAAATTACTTTTCATCGATTGTGGCTGGCCAGCAACTTTCGCGGTTATTGAATTATTCGAAATATTAATATATTAATTTTGGAAAAACCGAATTACGCGACTTTAGTTATTTACTCGGTACTGTGACAATCTGCGAAAGCTCAACGTGGAGTCGGTGAAAAACATAAGTGTACAACAGGCTTTTACCGCGAGCAGGCAAAATATTGTTTTAAGTAGAACAAGTCGGGTACTCTCAGACAGACACTCAAGCCAAGCAGCGAGGCGGTAGGAGCTTATCAAACCTTTCATCTCGTGCGTAATTTTTGAAAAATAAAAGGAAAAAAAGCGCCTTGAAGAGCCGCAATATTGGCGCTCTCGCGTAATCATAGCAATAACTCCATGGAAATAATACCGCGGAGGCGTTTCATCGCGGCCCGCATAAAATCTCCCCGGCGGAAACTTCCGAGCGGAAGACCAAGCGTGGGGGTCCTTCACGGCAAAAGTTTTCATTATCTTTAAAAATACGCGGCTCGCACGGCATACGCTATCGTTGTGACTCTTCATAAAGGAGCCCTGGAAAAATGCTTCGAGCAACCGAGCGGGAGGGAGAGGAACAGATGCATACCCTCGCCGCTCAGAGAAGTACGAACGAAAAATCTCCGAGAGATACTCGGACTGAGAGGAAGGTCAATCTGGATAGCAGGGGTAGGATATAGATGCAGCAATTCCGTCTTTGAGTTAATCAAAGTCCGGGTGAGCCGGTGCGGAGGTAAACATCAGCCCTAGCTGGAATATCCAGCTGATAACGAGGAGCGTCTCTCGACGAGCACGTGGCAAATTTTTCAGAAACGACCCGGACCTTTTCGCCCGCGCCCTACAAATCGATTTTCTCCAAAGCTCTACTCTCTACTCTTGCCTCGTCTTCGGCTCTCCGGCTGAGTTTCATTTTGTAGGTGACTCGCAAGCTGTCGCCAATCCCAGTTCCTGATGGAATTTCGGAAAAAGTTTGCCGCGATTTTATGTAGTTTGGCCAAGTTGAAATTTACTAAGACAAAATGTCCTGATTGATGATGTTTTCATTTTTCTTTTCTTTTTAATAGAAGAGAATCAAGTGGCTAAAACTTTTTATTTTTAAAGCTATCGTATAACGTAGACCGAGGTTCCAAATTTTAATTTATTACGAAAAAAAACAATTGTTTACATTTTTTAAAAGAACAAGTCCATTGTTTACGTAATGAAACTGCCGCCGAGTTTTACGAATTTTCTTCGAAAACATTGTAAAACGAAAAAAAAGGCACTGTTTGCCCAGTAGCCATAAAATACATCTTTACATTTACCTTGGTCCAATAGCCACATGAAAGTGTATACATAGCCGAGCTACATATATACAGGCCGAAATAAATATAATTTTAACGCAAGCTTTTACGCGATAACAAAAATCGTGATCCCTTGAAGGCCCCGGTCGCACGATTGTGCTTTACGACGCCGTAAAAATACGAAAGCTCTATACTTTATTATCTTTCATGCGTCTGCGAGAGCCCTCCCCGGGTGCGCGCGCGCACTCACAGAATTTCTTTCGTTTCAAGCCAAACGTTTCTTCCGCTTTTTACGAGCGGCCCGTTAAAATTAATTGTCCCGGCCAATATTTGTGGCCCTCCGGCAATTGATAATGCGCGTTTCGCATTATTTGCAGCGATTCTTCGACTCGCCGAGCATAACTTCCTCCGGAGGGGCGCGAGCAATAGCCCCCGAGAGCAGAGCCCGCCTTGCCCCGGCAACGGGGGATCGATGCACGGCTCGTTACTCACAGTCGCCCGTCGCGAAACTACAGCCCCGACAAATAGCCGACGAATCTCGGAGCAATTAGTTTCGCGAGGGCAGAAGGCCTTCCGAGGCTCGGCTTCCAAACGAACCGGTCCATGTCCGACCTGGAAAGAGAAAGAGAGGGGGCAGGGAGCCCGGGGGAGGATTCCTCTCTCGCCGGCGACGTCTCAAGGACGAGCGCGATCCGTCGGCTCTCGTTTCAAAGCGCTAGGCCCCTGCTCGATTATTCATCAGGGGCTCGTGGAACCCAGCTTTTCGCGCAAGCTTCTTCTCTCTCAACTCTCGGGCTGCATCAGACACAAAGACACCGCCAAGCAAAGCTGCTTTATCCCGTCTAGACGTTTCGAGTATTGCCCTTACCCTCGCCGGCTCCGATTCCCTTCTTCGATATTACATTTTCATGTAATTTACCTATTCGACAATGGCTCTGATTAACTGCTCAAGCCCGTGAGATCAGTTACCGCCGAATTCGTATATTCACCCTTGGCTTTGTTTTTTTCCTCCGAAAGTGGCTGCAGGACAAACAAATCGCGGTCTCTCTTTACGAGGCGACATTTAAATGTGAAAGAGATTAATTGAATCAGGCGAACGAGCATCTTTGTCGTGTGAAAAAAAAGAATAAGAAAAAAAGAGGGAGAAAGGATGAAAAAGAGACAGACGTCTGTCACTTTATTTGAAGTTATTGCAGCTGTCGTTGGATAAAAGAGTAATAAAAAAGACGGACGTGATGGCTGGGCAAAAGAATAGTGGCGGGCCAAGGTGTGGGGGGGAACGAGCAGGGTGAGAGAGAGGGGCTGGAGAAAACAAGAGAAGAAGTGGAAGAACATCCATAAGGGCAGCAGCCCGAGATCATCTCTCGTAAATCTTATGCTCCTTTATGCAGAAAATAAACGGGAGAGAAAAGAGAGGCAAGGAGGGGGGGAGCGAAGCGAGTGACGGAAGTACTCGCTAACAATTCCCTCGCTCCCGCGCCTCTCTTCCCTCCTACGCACATAATAGTCAGAGTCAGTGGCGTGCAAACGGACGATATTCTTTTCATGCCGTTTGCGCCCTCGTCACAGTCCCCTCCCCCCGTTTCTCCGTCCCTCATAACTAGAGTCACTTCTTTATCTCGCTTTCCCCCAGTCTCTGGGCTTCTCCCTCCCTCCCTTCTGGGGCCGCTCTCGCTCTCTTTCCTTCCCTCTTTCCCACTGCTCTACTGGACTAAATTATCCGTTTACCTTCTCCGGTCGGCGAGTCGATGCGCGAGTAGTAGCGTCAGGAGGGCGCCGAAGCGGGTAACGAGTACCCTAGATATACCACTGTTGAGCTCGGGCCTCGTAAAAGCAGTCACTCGACGCACTCGTCTCTTCTCGCTTTTCAACCAGCGGCAGCCCTCAAGATTTTGAATTTACCGAGGGAAATTGACGTTTATGAACTGAGCCCGGCTCGAGTGCCTGCGTTACAGACACGTTAAATCTCTGCAATTTTAAAGCAGCCGCTGACGATGACAAGTGTCGGCCGATTTACACCGGGATGCAGCTCAAACGAGATCCTATTTTTTCTTGTTATTTTAAAAATTTTATTTTGCACCTTTGCTGGGCACGTTTATTGGACAAACGCTTTAACTTTTCCCAATTTGAAAAGCTTTTCAGAGCTTTCCACTTGGTGACCAAGATTACGTTTGCGAAATGTCGTTTTCGGTCTTTTCAAAGGTACAAGTCCATCTCACTAAGCTAAAAGGTCGCATTTAAATTTCTGAAAAATTAAACAGATACTCGTCTGCCGGCAATTTTATTTATCTGCTTACGCTAAACACTAGCTTCACGGCTTGACCGCCATAAGTTAGTTGAGGAACGAATAAAAAATGTTTTATCAGACAATCGTTTGTCACGAGGATAAAAAAGAAAAAGGAGCAAACTCATACACAAATAAAGCATGTGGAAGAGACAAATAATAAAAAATGTTAATCATTCATTTGAAATTTCACGGTAATTTTCTGCATCAATAAAAAAAAGTTTAAGCAAGATATCGAAGGGGAAAGGGAGGGGAAGTCGTGATAAACGACAACAGGAGGCTAAAATCCAGTGCGCCTACGTCTCTGCGCTTGGGAAGAGCGCGATCGTTGTAAATCCGTCAATAGGAGCAAGATAAACGACATGGGTGCGTGAGGGTAGGGCGAGGGAAGGGTGGGGGTCATGGAAGAAGACGCCAGATAAAGGAGAGAAAGAGAAGGATCGAGAGAAGCTCTCTTGTGTAGACACAAACAGGCGGAGGCACGCGCGTAAAAGCCTCGAAAATTCGAAACCAAGGACGGCCGAATTTCGTTGCGGTAGAGGCAAACGTATTTTTTACGCGCGATAAGGGTTGACGGAAGCAAGGAGTCGGATGATTTTGCAAGAGCGTCTAGACGCTAATACAATGCCCAGGCTTGACGTGTATCTTTTTTCTCCTGCCCTCCCCTCCCCCGGCCTCTCCGCAGGCAGCTTGAGCGAAAGTGCCGGAAACGGCGAGTCACGTGTATTAGCCTTGCTTATCTCGCGTGCCGCTAACTGTCGTCGGGCCGCTTCTCCCCGAGGCGCATTAATCGATCTTACTCGTAGGCTGTGCTCGGCTTGGCTGTGCTGCCTTATAGCTGTGATTAACCGATGATTTTATTCGATCGACGTTAAAAAATCATCTGATTAGCCGCTTGTCTTGGATAAATTTATCTTCCTTGTCGATTGCAATAAATTGCCCCCGGGCTTTTCCCACGCGCGGATCTTTACATTCCCACTCGACTTTCTTATTCATCGTCATTAATACTTACCACGTCCTATCGTTGCGTAAAAAAGTCACGTTTTTGAGAATACTCTTACACTGCTCTGAAAAATCAGTAGAACCGCCCTCGGCTGCTAAATTACATTATCCTTAAAACGAATGGCGAAACAATGAACTTGCCAACATTCCCAGATCGCGGCTTTCCGAAGTTTTTCAGTTGGCGAAACTCGTGGCCCCGAATCTCATTTATCTTCGCAGGTATTCAAGTAAAAACAGCCGTGCAATGTCGGCGAGTAGAGAGAGAGAGGACGTTGGGTCAGCCGGACTCGGGCAGGTTCGATATCTCTGGCCGGGGCTCGTTGCCGTCGCCTTATCGGCTCGAGGCTGCTAATGAAATCAAACGCACTAGCGTCAAAGCGTCGGGCTCTACTCGCCGCGTAATTAACGTGGCACTCAGCGAAGCCATGCGTATAATAGGTCCGCGCGCACAATGAAAGCCCCCCCCCCCCCAGGCCGAATGAATATTTAATTCGATCGCGAGCCTCTCCGTCTAGTCGTAAAGAGGGCCGCGCGTAAGGGCCTAATTACGATTCGATGCGGCTTGCTTTGCCGCCCTCGATTACCCTCGTTGACTGTACTAGGCCGCGGCTACTCCGAGCGTTGGCTAAACGTTTTTTTTTCAATTGCCTCTTTGGAAATATAGTTTGCGCAGTTTAGACAAGCTTGATAGTGTGATGAAGCTGAGTGTGTTTCTAGAAACTATTTTGTTCGCGGGCCTATTAATAACGAGGATAGCTGCGAGTTGGGGGAAGGCACGTGACAAAATAGCCAGGTTGAATTATAAATACGAAGACTATCGATTCGTGTCGTGTTACTTTTCCTTTATACAGTCTGCTCCGTTGCCTTATTTCCAAAGGCAACATTAACGTGTAGCTAGCTAGGTATATCACAAATAAATAATACAACACGCTATAACCGAGAGAGAGAGAGAGAGAGAGAGAGAGAGAGAGAGAGAAAATACGAGAGGGAGGGGGTGGGGAGAGCCGTAATAACGGATTCGTCGTCGACAGTGTATTGTCGTTATTGGAGCCAAAGAGCGGCCGCGAGGCACGAGCCGTGTACTCGAGATAATGATCTATCTATATGCGCTTAACACAGTTTCAGGGAAACGCGAGGCTAAGAAGAGAAAAAAGCGTAGGCAACTGTAGATGGAAGATAAGGTTGCTTTATATCCGGCGATACAGATATTTGGAAAACTCCTACTCATTTCCGAATGGCGATGCTTCATCGTTGCCGCTGTGGAAATTACGGGAGGATTGGTAGGGAGGCATGGCGAAGAGTAGGCTCGGTCGTACGGCAATTGAAATTTCGGGAGTTTGCTGGCGATGCTTCATTGAGATTACGAGAGTGCGGGAGGATAGGCGGGGCTGAGGCCGAAGTGGCCTCGTTAGCTTATACAACCCCCCCGAGCACGAGCGGCTATTTTGCTCTTGGCGGGAATTCGATTCGCGCTTGATAAATACGTTTGGAATAGATTATTCGCTGGGGTGGCAAGGGCAGGAATGTCATTGTTTTACGAATTACCGAGCAAATACCTCATGTGCGAATTACATTCCGCTTTTTCCCATCGGAATATTTCCTTCGCTCCTTTCATTTTATTCGACTGTTACACTTCTATTTCGCTTTATTTACATGATTAAATCTCTCCCTCTGCAATACACCCCTTCATCTGCCTGACAGAATAACCATTTGATAAAGGTAATCATCGCGCGGGACAAATTCCACGCGAACGAAGCAGCTGGTAATATGTGAGTGTGTGAAAAAGAACGAATAACAGTAATAATAAAGCATGGCAAATGAAAGGCGGGAAACAATCAAAAAGCCATTTAAATCCTGCAGGCGCGTATCTCAATAGCTGGTTTACTCAGTCGCGAGCTCAGCGATCCTCAGGATCGAGCTCTACATGTTTTCCAATCAGCCCGCAAAAGCCAGCAAACGCAACAGAGCCGAGCTGGCGCATTGGCTTTCCATCAGTGCTACGCAAACATATAATGTGCTGATATGCACAAAGCCCAGAGACATAGTTTCGAGAGAGAGAGAGAGAGAGAGAGAGAGAGAGGGAGACATCGCATATACACACAGCCTCGGCGAGCCGTAGGCCACGACTTTATTTTCGCCCGGCGATATATCGACTGACCGCTATAATCCGAGCGAGGCACGCGCGCTCTTAAATGAGCTTCGCTAGTGCGTGCCGGACGATGGGAATTGCTTCGTTAGTAGCCAAGACGCTGAAACCTTTTGTTTCGACGATCAATGATTTCCTTTGGATTTCCAGGAATGCCGGCGCATTTTCTCCTTCCCTCTATCACACACGTACACACATACCCACACACACAGACGGGCCTTTTATTCCAAGCGCTCTCAACTGCTCGTTTTGCTCCGCTGAAAAAGCATGTGATTTTTATATGGCCACGATTGCAGCCGTAGCAAATTCCTCTGCTATTTATACACTTTTTATGAACGTTATTTGTCGTCGAAATGGAGAGCTTGATAAGCGTTCGGTGAAATCGTAAAATTCCGTTTACATACTTTAACATTAAAATGTTCTCTACGAACCAATAACTCCTATCAATATTATCACTATTAAAAAGGCCATTTATTCATCGATTAATATTTAACATTTATCGTTTATACTGCTTAACGATATTCGTAATACTGAAGAAGAAGAGCTCCTCTTACCTCGAAAAGAGCGCAAGAAAAATGTTGTGAGCAGTAGCGAGTAGATATCGCAGATGAATGGCAAATATCAGTTGACGGGCCGATCGGTCGAAGACTGGGCATATAGAACCGATATATATCGAGTCTCATTAGCTATATGGGCCTGTGAATGCAGCTAACGGTGCGGCTTGGGGTGGATTGCGGTGGGCGTTGGTAAACACACTTTGCTAGCGAGAAATAGACGGATTAGCCGGAAGCAAAGGGACGATGGAGGATGATAAGGCTGACCTCGGAGCCGGCAGGGCTCCCCCCGGAGCAAGTTCGAGAGAGGGAGAAAGCTCGGGCTGGAGGGCTCGCTGGCGAGGAGTCGTTAATTGGACACTCGTGAATGAGCTTCCCTACTGCAAGCTTTGATGGTCATTATCTCATTACAATATTTCGGATTAGCCATCTCTCTGGCTGTGTTGCCTGGGCTCCGCAGCCTTGGCACACGTGGCTTTGGCTCCGCGCGCGTCCGTGACTGGTTCTCTGTAGATGGGCGCGGCGTCGCTGGCCGAGGCCGAGGCTGCACGTCGCTCTCCCTGCTGCTGCTGCTTTGCCGCTAATGATGATAATTAGACGGGGGATTAGCTCGATGTGATTTTGCTGGCTCTACAAACTCCACGGCGATACAGTATGTAGAAGAGTCAAGCTCAAAAGCTGTCTTACGCTATTGATCTTAGGCGGAATCTATTGTATCCAAGAGGATTGTTGCCCGGCCATGGATTTAATAACCTCCGCTTGTTGGCTCACCTCGCTTGCTCATGACCTACTCAATTTCGTGTTGTCCTTTCGCGTTTAATTGACTATATGAAAACCGAAGAGACGAAATTCATCAGTTATTTGAAAAGAAGAAAATTGACAAATTTGACAATTAAAGTTACTCGGGAAAAATGGAATATCGCGTAACGAACGACAGTAGGATGACTTTCTCATCTCTTTCTTTTCTCGAGTTATCTTAATATTTCGAGGACAATATCGCGCAATGCTTTCAAGCATTAACCAGATAATGAGATTAGTTGCGCAACAATTCAATAATTTTCGCGAGGCTGCCCCTTATATTAACTGCAAGAAATTCTGCTGGGAATTAATAATTGGGGTATAAGTCTTGCGTAATATCGTTATTGCCCGGGCAGCGCAGCTCTATCGTTTCCTCTTAAGATGTTCTCGATTTTCTCTAGCGGATATAAGAACTACGCGGTACAGCCACGGTGTTTGCTGCAATTATGAGGCTACATGTAGGATCGCGGAAACGTAATACCTGACCAAATGCTACACTCGTAATTAATTTTAAAATGTATACTATATCATATCTATAGAGATTTTTCAACGAGCACTTTTGGGTAAATGTGTTGAGAAAATGTGATAATGGTTTTGAACGGATAATTGTTTTATTTATTTAATTTAATGTTTCACAAGGTTTCAACAATTTTCTGCAATAATTTCAAAATTTAATTATAACTTACGTAACCAAGAATACAAAAACCTATGGAAAAAGAATATATTTCTCAACTTATTTTATTAATCAAATACATGAGTGAAATTAAATTTTCACAAATGCTTTTATTGAGATAGTAATGAGAATATTAAATTCTCTTTATAGTTATCAATAATAATTTTACATAATTAGCATAAATAAATTCAGATTATTAAACGATAATTACAATAATATGGATAATTAATAATTTAATCGATAATTACCGTTATATGTGGAGTGGAAACAAAGTTATATCTAAACAATAATTCACGTGTGCCAGAACAAAAGAAAAATAGGACTAGAGTCAGTATTGGCGGGATAAATAATACCGTTATTTCATCAATGTTTTTCAATTCCGACAAAGCATTTTCTCAGCGAAATTGCATTAACGCAATAAAGATTGTTCGATAAAAAGCAATTAGCAAGGCTCGTATGCCTCGAGAGAGATTGCCTGTTGAAAACAAGCATGCGCGCGAAACGAGAAAGACGAGGCACACAGAGCAAGACTGAATCGAATTTCCATGTATCACAATGATCGATTTAAAAAATTAGCAGGAAAAAGGCTAGCGGTTAAAATCAGTGAAAAATGCTGTTATTAAATTCATCTCCGACAAGAATAAGCGGTCTGCCGGGCAATTTTCGAATCATATATTATAATACCGGGCGGTTTCGCTTACATGATGAAAGCCCCGGATGATATCGGCCGTGTACCCAACAGCGGCAGCTCTCGCCTGCTGCGCCTGTAATATCCGTATAATTGAGTTTCATCATTCCGTTGCACATTAATTGAGCTTTAATTACTCGGCCTAGGCTATCCTATGTCCCGCGCACTTTTGCGGATCACTTCGATTGACGTGCTGCTGTCGGAGCCGAATAACACACTGAAACGGAAGCATCGTGTTTTATTTCACCTCTCCCCGCCCCCCCCACCCCCCTGTTATCCCATCCCCGCGAGCTTTTTCCGTTAGCTTCGAACAACGTGTCGATCTCCCCAATCTTTCATCTCTCTTTCCGCTTTCTTCGCCAACTCGGCTTTCACCGACCAGAAATACATTTGTTCGTGCATGACATGAACACTCGGAAACAGGTATTAGACTCCTCTTCATTCCTACGCTGCGAAAAAGATATTTGTTATTTTCTTTTTTAATCGCGTGTAGTTGATGATTTTGACGTTTTCATTAGAATTAGAATATTACAATTATGAGGTTGAAGCGTAGTTGGTCTTCCATTGAAGACTTCATTTAAAAATACAGGAGAAAAATAGAGAGAAAAATCGTGAAAAGACGTACGTGTTTGAATGGCCAAAATAAGTAGAACAGCTGTAGTTATAGTCAGACAGTCAACTCTGACATTCCATTTCATTTTATTTTTCTTGTGCTCATACCCTTATTTTAAATTAGTTGTTATCTCGATAAACTTTGTATTATTTTGCGTGTGATTTTTCAAATTTGTTTTAAACAAACTTTCACAAATACAAAATTAAGATTCAACGTAAATTTCACGACATTAACGCTTACTCCAACATACCCACCGCCGACGTTCTTATCGTGCTCTCGCAATTTTTGTTCGTCGGTTTACAGTTTCACACGTTTTCTCCCAACTTTTTCCACATTTTTCATCTTAACCTTTTTTACAACTCCTCCTTCGACCCCAGCACCCTTATCACCGTTCCATTCAGACTTTACCCGTCACCAAAAAATCCCACGCAAACGTGTTCTCGTAAAGCGTGAAAAAAAAGTCGAAACGATATCGCCGATCTAAAAAAAAACGCGTGCCATTCGAAACTGAAGCTAAGTGACGTTTGATTTTTTCTTTCTCTCCTATAGCCGTCGTTCGACAACCCGCGTCAATCACTAGCAGCGCACAAGCCTCTCGTCAACAAATAATCTCAAAATTGTTCCTTGTCTTTTTTAAACCAGCCGATAAATTTGGCCCGATTGAAAAATAAAAGAAAAATCGGTTCTACGCGTGTCCCCATCGAGGGAGAAAGGGTTGAATAAAAAAGAAAGGAGTCCTCCTAAAGCCAGTCCAGGCCCATAAATCCTAGGCAGCATCAATAATGTAGGGCGAGCAGAGGAGAGCTGTACATGCTGGGATGTTGCTAAACTCGTGGTGTTTCTTTTTTGTTCGGCTGCCCGCAGGGCGATGGGCTCAGCTGCGAGCGCCGCAGGCGGCGGAAGGAAGCAGCAGCAGCAGGTGTACCAGCCGACGGAGCCGAGGACGACGAAGGGGACGAAGGCGGCGAGGAGGCAGCCCGCGGGATTTATCGAGGACAGCTGGGCAGCCTGGCACATCGGACCGATGTAGGCCGCAGAAGAGGCCGACAGCGACGAGGAGAGGCGCGCGAGACGCGCAGCTCCCTTACAGCCCCCTTGGCCCCTCCCCCAGCTAGCCCGTTCCGTTGGCCGATACACGGGACGTAGAGAGACAGCGAGAGACAGAGGGACGAGGACGAGGACGAGGAGCCGAGAGGCAGGGCTTTTCCTTGCGGAAGCCGAGGACCTCGCCTGCGCCGAGCTGCCACCGTTACGACGTCCAGCAGCCGCAGCAGCCACTTCCGCGCCGCCGTCGTCCTCCACAACCCACCGTGGCCTGCGCTATTACCTGATAAGGTATTACCTCCTTCTCACACACTTTCTCTTTCTCTCTCTCTTTTTTTCCTATTTATTTCTTCTTTCTTTTTTCCTCCGCTGACCCACGTCTTCGCGCCCTCGTTTTTTACTCGACACTAGAGATACGAGAATTACAGCCAAAGCCGACTTTATATCTCGTAAAATGTTTCGATTTACTCCAAGAAATTTCAGCTTTAGCGTTGCGTTAAAAATAATTTTCACCGTAAACCTAATATTTTCACCACTAAATAGATTAAGTTTTTCTTTTTTATTTTATATAAATACGTGTACATCTAAAACTCAACGTCACATAAATTTCATCTTTAATGAAAATTAAAATAATTATAAATATGCAGCTACGCGAAAATAAATAATTAAAATAAGGTTTTATATCCGATTAGTGTAAACAATTGTTTTTGAGCATCAACAAAGAAAAACAAACCGAATCAATAAAAGCTGGCTTAACTGAAATGGCTCGTAAACACCAACGCTATCCCCACGATAATCTCCTGAAAAATCTAAAAAAAGACACACCCACGGAAAAAGTGACATTAAAAAGTGAGTTTTCGGAAAAAACGAGCCTTCCAGGTGATAGCTCCGCACCCATACCCTGGCGCACCCGATTCTCCGGGTCGGCCGTTTGATTCGGGGGGAGGGGGGTGCCGCCCGCGCGAAAATCAATAGGACCGTCGGCATATATATGAAACGCGAGAGCCCATTTACTTTAGGCGGCAAAGAAGCAAGAGAGAGAGAGAGAGAGAGAGAGAAAGTGAGAGAACAGCTCGAAGGTTTACACATACGTTTTTGGCACATTGCCAAACGCTAATTGGCCCAGCCGTGCCTCTCGTTTTTTTGCTCATCCATTCTCACTCTCTCCTGCCTTTTTCCTCTTTTTTTCGCAATTTCCTATCGAGTCTCGGCAGGCGATTGACGCGCCAAGCACGCACATGCTCGCCTACCCGATCATACAGCTCGGCGCGTATCGGTGACGCGGCGAATATTGGCCACGGCTCTGCGAGACTAAATACGTCCCACCTTTGCCGGCTCCTGTCCCACAAACGAGCTCCATTGCCCCTGTGCGGCCAATGTTTTCTTTTCTATCTTTTTTTTTACCTGTATTGTCTCGTCATTGCGCGATCGTGCGAATAATGGATTGATTTTCCACCGCAACCCCTCCCCCCTTTGTTAGTTTATTTCTTCAAGCAAGCGTCAAAAAGATCGAATTCAGCTTTCAAGGATAACATTACGGATTATTCATTTTTTTAATAATGAGATTACAAATTTTAGCCACGCTAAAATGTGTGGGCAAACTCATATTTTTGCAAAGACTGTCACGATGAAATATAGTCGGGGAAGATAAAAAAGCGTGCAGCTCGGTCTTATCATTTTAGCGGCGTATACATTATGGAAGAATTTCCCTGTGACCAAGGCATAGAGAGGTAGGAGGAGCTACGGGCGTGTCATTTTTCAGGGGATTTTTATGGGTAACGCGAGTTACTATCGATTTATTCAGTTTCTTCTATGAATTTTAATGCTTTTACCTGACTGACTGTCGCGCGCTGGGGATTGGAATACATATTTCGAGTAATCATATACATATGCGGGACAAGAAAATGGAGAGCGTTTCGAGTAATAATCCCAGGCAGACGATCCGAATCGTGACTTATCGAGAAATTCAATTAACCAAATGTTCGAGAGCTGTTTCCACGGCGCCCGTTTTTACCATCGTGAATTTTGGCAGGGAAGCTGTAAAAAAACTCAACTTTTCTACTTCAAAGAACATCCAATGATTTTTGTTGGAGTTCACTTATTAAAGGGAAGGATAATCAGGTGTCAAACTTTAAAAGTAATTCCCAGCTTTTAAAGCAAGTTCACCTTAGTTGTGAAAACAGTTTTTTGGAATTGACATTAAATTATTGAAGTTGGGCGGATAAGCGTATGATTGAGTCAAAACTAGTAATTTTTGCATACTGTTATTATGCAAATCCACTGTAGGTTATAACTTTATTTTATTAAATTTCCACAAATCCTCAGTTCATTCGAAAGTCATTAAATCGCAAAATTCCACGAAATCCGAGCTTTCAAATTTCAAATAAAGTGCAATGACAACTAAATCATAGGAAGCTCCGTAAATAGACCACTAATTGTCCTTTAATCACTTGCAAATGGCATTATACAGACACGCGAGCGGGCGGGCGGTCGCGTAGAGCCGGAGATTCACAGCGAACTGATATGAAGCAGCGGTCTGTTGGAAGCAGAGGCAACTTGCGAAAACTCGGGGGCAAGTTGGCGGGAGGAACTTCTTACGCTGCGGCGCTATCAATCGGGTGAAGTCGGGAGGTAGAAGAGAAGCCCCGGTGAGCCGTCGATTGTTCGCGCAAGGCGGCCGAGGAGCTTTGCCGGGAGCTTGCAGTGCCCGAGGCTTCAGCCTGGCTCCCGATCGCGCTTTAATCATTAAGCCGGCAGGCGACGGCTACGAGGACGGTCTGCTTTATGCTAGGGCCGCGCCTGAGGCTACTGCTGAAAAATCGATTAGCCGGGCTCGCGCACATGTGGAGCAGAGCGAGGGAGCAGACTGGCTGGCTTGCTTGCTCCTGAATGCCAAACCTGCTGGCGCGGGCTTAACTTTGTGCTCCGCGCGAATCATATTAGCGGCTGTGTACGCAGCTGCAATTCAAGCTGGAACGGGGGAGGCGTATGTGTGCTCTCTCCGAGGCGGCGAGCGGCCGGCAGCTGGAGCCAGACCGAGTTTGCATGACGCATGCGCTTTGCGAGGCCGCCGAGCAAGCAACTCCGCGCTTCTTCTAAGCTGCAGCAGAAGCTTCCGAGCAGAGGATAATTTGACGGCAAGGAGAGGTGAGCGGGGCCGAGGCACCCTCGGCCGACGAGTCGTGCTCGAGAAGGAGGCCAGACCGCCCGAGAGGGAGGTTTAAGACTCACCGCGGCTTGTTTTAATGCGATGCGAAGGGATAAGCAGTCGCTGCACTGCTGCGCTCCTCTCCCGCTGTCGCTCCCTCGACTTCCGCACTTCCCTTTCTTGGCTTTATTTAAAAATAACCGGCGAACTTTGCTAGTTACGATCACCTTGTTTAGAAAGTTGGACCATCGCGAGATACATTATGCGGGCTGAACAAAGTTTCGATTCGAAATGATCTTGATTCGGAACTTTCGATTTCTATCTCGTTTTGGCTTTTGCGACTTTAGAAAATTGTAAAGCTCGCGTTTATTGGTTGTTAATTGTAATTATTTTCGTTCATCATTTTACGTAATTAGTGTTACAAATCGTTGGAATTTTGACGATTACGTTGTCAGACTTATAAAAGTTTATTCTTCAAATAAGCTCCTTTACTAAAAAAGTAAAGTAAAGCACATAAGCTTCTTAGGTGTTCAAAACAAAAATGAAATGGCAACTTTGTGAATTTCTGTTCTTACTTTATTTATGAAGCACTTACTTGTCCCGTCTATATATTTTTTACTTTTTCTCATAACTTTGAGAAATAAATAGGTATAACGAAATTTATGTAGAAAATATTAAAACTCTGAAGTAAATATAATTATGTTTCTAAAGAAAAAAATATCATTAAGATTACGGTGAAAATCATGAAAAAATTCTCGTAAATTTTTTATATTTAAAATGTAAGAATTAAATTCAAACAAGAAACTAAAATTAAACTAGCGGTTAACGTGCGCTTTTTGAAAAAAAAAAATTAATAATAAAGTAAATAATGCAGTAGGTAAAATTACCACAACTTAGCGTAAAACTTTAATTAATACTAGCTAATTAAAAATGGAAAATCTAAAAATAATCCAGATAGTAGAAAAAATCAGAGAATAAGCAACAATTCGCGGGTGAGAGAAGTATACGAGTGTTGTATGTAAATTGCAGAGCTGGAGAAGCGGCCGCAGCCGCAGCAGCCTCGGAGCTCTGAGGAGCTGGAGGATTTGCAAAAGCAGCTGCACTTCCCGGAGGAGGTGGCCTTCCGGCTGACCGAGGTCGAGTACCAGCTGTTTTATCAGGTACCGCCCCAGGACTTCCTCCGCCACGTGGCCCAAGACTTTGCCGCCCAGCACCGGAAGAAGCAGAAGGAGCAGCAGCAGCTTAAGGAGCAGCAGCAGCGCGAACAGCAGCAGCAGCAACAGCAACCACCGGGCCTCACGACCAGCGCCACACAGACCGAGGACGAGGACATCTGGCCTATCTCCGGCTCCGCCACCTCCGTCACCGTTCAGACCCTCATCAATCGATTTACCGAGGTACCTCTCTTTTCTTTCTTTCCTTCTTTTTTCCTGGCTTACAACGAAACTTTATCGCTGTTTAAGCCCGACTCGATAAAGCCAATATTTAGCTGAAAGACAGCACGTCGGCAGCTGTTTTGTAGCGAGCCTGAGTTTATCCTCGTGGTTGCAGGTGAAGACATGGGTGGGCAACGTGATACTGAGCGCGTCGACGAACGAGGAGAGGCAAGCCTTGCTCTCGTGCTTCGTGCGAGTGGCCCAGACATGCTGGAACATCGGCAACTTTAATTCCGCCATGGAAATTGTCGCCGGTCTCAAGTAAGTCCGAGAACATCCCTCCCGGCTCATCCCTGCCTCTCGCAAATAGACTCCGATAGAAGAACCGCCCTGGACCAACTTTACCCAGAGGCGAAGCGTATACGCCCCTTCTATTCACTCGCCCTCTCTCTCTCTCCCTCCCTTCCTCGCTCGCTCTCAAAGTTGCTTTTCGCGGTTTTCGAGGGACATGTACAGAAAGAGAAAAGCCTCCGGCCAAAGGAGCTTGATTTTCGCAAAAAAACTCGCGCAAAAAGGATATTGTTGAACAGTTTGGACGTCCGCCGAAAGAGAAAGAGTCGAGGCTGAAAATGACGTTCGACAAAAGGACGTGAGCTCTTTATTTTCCCAGTTTTCCTCCCTTTTTCATTCTTTCTTTTTTTTTACTCGAAGAAATAAACGAAAAAAGAGCCTGGAAAGTATTGCTTGTGTTTCCTGGAAAAACGGGAATGTAAGCGTATATAGCGAGTGCCAGCGATGAAGTGAATTTCAGTGACACTTTCAAAGATTTTAATGCGTCGTTTTGTAAGGATAGGGTCTTAGTCTTGTTACAGTGTTTTAAGTGCCAACTTTTGCAGCATTAAAGATTTTACACTGTTGTTTAATGAGAGCTACTATTAAATTTTATTCCCACTGAAGTTAAGACTGTTTCTATTTCGCAAAAAGAGAGAGGACAAAAGGTAACCTGTGATTGAGAAACTTTTACGTTATCATGAAATCGCGATTAAGAAGTTTCCTCGGACCATTCGTCTCTTACAATTTATCTTCCGGGCAAAATGGCGCGCAGGGCAAGGTGGGTAAATCGATCTTCGGGAAATTTCAGCGTTAATGATCTGTTTCACGGGAGAGCCTGACACGCATTGTAACCTCCTCCAACATGATGCGAAGCGATATTAAGCTGAGAGAGGGAGAGAGAGAGAGCAAGATTAGGCGAAGGATTTACCTAACGTCTCGACTCTTATGCTTGTCTTCTCTCCCCCGCTCCTGGGCTACATCTTCCAAGTTTTCACCACCGAGTTTCTACCGTGTATCAATTTAACTTGGCTTTCGCGCGATGAATTTTAAGTAGCTAATGTTAACCAAAGCTGCTTGAGGTACATATCTTATGTATGTGCGTCTATATACAGTAGCGCATTGTGTCTGGTAATTAAAAAATTATGCATTCGCTCCTCTCCTTTATCAACATGCCCAAATACTGCAGATGTTTTTTTTATTTTTTTCTGCTTTTTCTTTCAATTTTAGCGCGTGTCAGCTTTTTTTCGTTTGAAAACAACACATTCCCTTCGTCGAAACAGTTTAGCGTAATCATTTGAACACCACAAACCTTTCAGCGGCAGAGTATCATTTCGAAATCGTGTAATGGACTTGGTAAAGCTAAGAGAAAAGGGGAAGATCGGCGCGGTGTAAGAGACGAGGGGGAAAAAAGGAAGAAAACGAGAAAGGAAGTCGGTCGATGAGAGAAAAAAGAAGTGGTAATGAGATAGAGAGATAAAAGTACAAAAAGTGTAGTGCCGGGAAAATTGGAGGCGAAAAACAGAGAAACAGAACCGGTGGCGGTAGCGGCAGCAGCTGGGCGAGTTAAAATAACGAGCAAGTCGCGAGAAAAGGAGGACGCCAAGTCGGTTTAATAGCCCAAGTAAGTCGTTGCCAGGGCTGACCTTTATGCGGGATCGGACCACGAGAGCCCGCGGTGGGGGAAGGGGTAAGAGCACCGTTTGCGGAAACAACGCGATTTTAAACTCCCCACGACTCGACTCTTGAGCTTTCTACCACCCTCTCCTCCTCCCGTTCCACGAGTCTTTTTCCGCTTTGATAGTTTTTCCTGCTATATATACTGAGTCGCACGTTATCGTGGCCCGCGTTCCTTTCGATAAAATTTCAACGGCTCGAACCGAGGCAAACGAGCCTTTCCCTGGGTTACGAATTAATTGCGTTAAGCGCACCTCCCTCTCTCTTACTCTCTCGCTTGGCGTACCGCGTAGAGAGAAGTATAAAATGAAAATTGTCGAGGGAAGGGGTATAAATCAATTTGCGCGACGTCATAAAGTCTTAGCCTTCATCGGAGTTGATAAAACAAAAAAGGAGGTCAGAGCGATTTTTCCTTCTTTTTTTTTTTTTTAACGGAGCACCGAAACTTCACTTTGCACTAACTTGAATTAAAAAATGTATCAAGTGTAAGGGTTTCTGGGTTTTATTACACACCAATTGAATGCTTCATTTGAGAAAACTCTCGGAGGCGTGGTTTTTTCTTTCTTCGTTATTAAATATTACCTTTGATGTTAGTTTTCGGAGAAACGCAAATAAAATGGTCAGCTTGAATTTTCACTTGTTCAAATGAATATTCAATTAACTATTATCGATTACCAATTTCTGGAAAGAAAAAAAATAACCGGCACTGAAATATCTATAAAATTGAAATTGTACGAATCGAACATTACCACTTACCGAACGAGTTGTAAGGATATTCCGAGTAAAACAATTTTCCAGCGGCTCGATTTATAAATATGAAAGAGAGTCGAGCAAAAGTCCACCTGCGACACGAGAAATTCATCGTTGTGCCTTTATTACTTAACATCAAAGTCATCAAGCGGCTGTACTCGGCTCGAAAAATGTCTAATAAAGCTGTAACGCATTTGCTGCTTCTACGCCTCACATAGAGACTAACCAACCTAGAGAAACTCTCTGTTGCACTTTGGCGAATCTTCGGGACGATATCTTCGGTAAAGTCCATACGCAATATTAGTTGAGTAAAAAGCTGTAATATCCAAAATGGCTTGACAAATTTTCACCTCTTTCGAGCGACTCGAGGCGTTGAGTTGGACGACTGCATATCGATATTAAAAATTGAAAGTTGAGCTGGGAAGGGATGCGTCGAACAGTGGGCAATTGAAGAGCGATCGAAATTCTCGGTGCGCTGAAAAATCGATCGATCAATCAATCTGCCGATCTTGTGTAAGCGAAGCTACTTTAACCGAGGCTTTTCTCGCCTGGTGCACTCGGGGCTCTTGCTCCCTTACTTTCGACCCCCGTCACGCGCGCATCCATTTGTCTACGTCCTCCGAAGCAGCTTACCTACTACTCGTACGCCAGGCATCCTCCTCCCGGCCTGCCTCTCGGTTTATATGCTCGGCTGCATATATAACCGCGGCGGCTTGCAGCTGAGCGCATATCCAACCAGTCCCTGGCATTTCGTCGAGAAGCTCGCGTTTCCTCGCCTCCCTTGCTTTTCTCATCACGGCTCCCACTATACACTCCCCAGACCCTCCTACCATCGTAACGAGCAGCAATGCGAGAACCTGACTCTATATATGCTATTACGCCGGCCCCGAGTTTCGTGCCTCGACTTCTTTATCGTGCCTCTCTCTCTCCCTCTCTTTTTCCCTACTCTCCTCGGCCTACATTTGCGCTCTTTCCCTCTCCCTTTCACTCTGGCCGTTCGATTGATTATGGAAAATCAATTCTTCGTTGTAAGCATGTGGGCGCTTGCGGTGTCACTAAGAGCTATGACAGAAGAGCCGAGGGCCACGGCAATTTTCGGCCGTTCTTTTATTATCCCCGAGGGGATGATTGTATGTGGTGGTGATTTTCGTTATTAGGCGTTAATGACGTTCCGAGGATATTTCATCTCTGCACATGGATAGAAGAGTTGGATTATAATTTTGTTCGATGGAGCGTCAAGTCCTAACTGATTGATACGATCATCTCTCATATTACAAGTTATGCGTGATAAAAGTATTGTGCGTAGGGCTTCGCTTACTACCATACGACGATCGATGATAATAATTTTTAATTGATATGTCGTAATAAATTTATTTCGTTGCTATGTTGGTTTTCGTTATTGATATTAGTTTTATTACACTTTTATAGATTAGCCCATTTTAGATGTAATCATTTCGGTTTCATAAAACAAATATTTTTTATACTTTATTTACTGGTTGTTACCGGGCTCCGGTCTATACTCGATCGTCATATGGTTGTTATTGCATTGCAAATCAACCAGTAAAAAACCAAATATCGAGGTAAACTTTTATCGAACATGTTACAGGCAAAAAGTTGAAAAATAAAAATATATTCTATTGATTATTTATTTAATGAGCAAGTTATCGCCAAGAGTTTAATAAAACTGTTAATACAGCCGGGTGATTATAGCTTTTTCATGCGGCACAACTAAAAAACTTTAATAACTTTCGAATATTAATATTTCGTTCGCATTTTATTTTGATTCGGCTTTTTCTTCTTGATTAAAGCATTAAGTATATAAATCAAAGGTACTTTCGCGAACTTTATGAAATTCTAATATTTTAATAAAGAATATAAAAAAGGAATTACGAGTGGTTAAATTTAAAAATGTCCCGCAACCCACTTTCTCTTTTTACGCTACTAATACGTTAAGCCTTGCGGAAAGGCTTTTTTAATTCGCGCTAAATTTATGAAGCCAGTTTTTTCTTTCGTCAAATATTATTCAAACTGAAATAACGTATATCACATTAAACGAGACCCTTAATCATCGATAAAGCGCGCGCGCCTGTTTTTTACGTAATCCACACATCTCTTTGCTCCTTTATTTTTCAAAAAGGCATTAAAAGTCCGGGCTTTTCGCTGCCCAAATTCAAACTTTTTTTTATTTTAGGGTCAGCTCATTTACGCCATACATCACCGGCCGATATATTAGGACTTACGAGCCGCTTATACGGGCTGCTCGTACGTGCGTGCGTGTGTGTGCGTGTGCACGTGTGTATGTGTGCGCCAGCTGGCCGTAAGGGGGACGAATAAAAGCTGAAGCAAAAATAATTATTACGCGGCCCGTATTTTTACGAGGCCTTTCCTCCCATAAATCCGAGGCCGAGCTCGGCCCGGCCTTCCATCGAATCTCGCTCAACGGCGTATTATCTTTTTTGCGCTTATGAGACTCCCTTTCTTCTCCTATTCGCATCGATGTATATAGACGAAAGAGCGCCGAGCTAATTGAAAAAAGAGAGTTTTCCGATATGAAAAATATTCCGGGGCCTCGGGCGATATGTGCGTGCTCGCGTACTTGACCTTATTTTCAAAGTTGAAAATAATTGCGTCCGGACTTGTTGACTAAAAAAAAAACACAGACACACACAGTCGTATACGTGCAAAACAACAATGCGACGATTTTTCTTTTAGTTTTAATTTTTATTTTATATTCGTTTGAAGGACCCGACAAGTTGAGATACTTGAATTTTTACATACGTGGATTCAGTCCGCTGCAACGAGGTTCAATTAACGTGACCTCAGCCGCTTCTCCGGGAAACTATTGTTGACGCGGTTCACTAAGGTTATTATTTAATAATTACTTACGTGTGCAAAACCAGGCGGATGATAAATGCTCAAATCAATTACGAGAAATAAAGGTGTATTGATTGAGAAGGGAAAGCAAGAAAGCTCGGGAGTCTTAACGAGAAAAAAAAGGAAAAGCGAGTTCTTTTGAGAATCGCCTACTGTGAGATTGCGGGCAAAAGCTTTTTTTGCACTTGGGGCTAAAACTTTTTTTTATTTAGTCACGAGTTATGTATCGGACTAATTGCTAAGTTAACAACTTTATGGGTTAAGTCTGCGATGGAAGAAAAACTTAACAGCAGTTTCGCTAAACTTTCCATTCTGTCCGATTACACGGGCGCGCTTATACACCGTATACTTTGCTTGAGAAATTGAGCCAAGTTGTTGGAGAAAAAAAGAGCGAAAGAACTTTATTGTTTATTGTTTTCCAAAAGTTTATGCTACCTCATTGAAAGCAACTTGATCAATTTATAATTTTTAATACGCGCAGTTGAGCATTTTTCTGCATTTCACCAATCTCGTTGATGTAATATCCTCCAATACAACGTCAATTACTATAAAGCAGTACAGCGAAATGCGTATAAGCTTGGCATATGGGTTATACGGTTAACCATTTTCCCGGGGCAACTAAGAATTCGTCCAGCTGGGCGGAAGTTCGGCTACTCACGTCTGGCAATGTTTCAGCGGTTTTGATTCCAGAAGCCACGGACTGAAGCCATTCTGGCAGACTGTAAACGAGCAGGTTCCGGTACTGGATTGGCTCTCTTCCGCACTTGTGTCTTCCGAATATGAGCGCGCCCTCGAACGTGCCCTGGCTATGCCGGAGTGCCCGGTGGTGCCGTTCTTCGGAGTCTTCTTGCGCGAGCTCCGAGACATCTACAATAACCCCCCCTCGAAGGTAAGCCGCCCCGCCATCTCTCTCTCTATATCTATATTTATACCTACCTACTCACTGTAACTCTAAGCTCAAGCGATGTCAATCTTTAATTATATTTAGCTTTGCTAAGCTAAGTAGCATCGACTGTTGTAGATGCGCTGAAACTTTTATTGCACGTTTAAGAATTAATCTATTGTCGAAGCAGCGAATTGCAAATAAGGCATAACAATGTGAGCGAGCGTATTTACCATCAGTCAATTTTTACGATTCAAACGACTTGTCTCGTCTAAGTAAGGCTGACAATAAAAGCAAAAAGTAACAGAGGCTTCGATAAAAACTCGCAAGCGACAGCCGAGTAGGTAAAGCGAAAGAAAGAAAGCTAAAGCATGCGGCTTATGCCGGGAACGAGAGAATGGACTAATTACGGGGGTATCGAAACAGCGATCCGAGCGAAGAAGCCAAGGCAGTTGTCGAGCTTTAAGCTCGACTGCAGAATTGTCAGGTGGATCGAAGAGCACTTAGCGCGCAAGCTCGCGGAATCCAGCGAAACTCCAGAGAAAAAGAGCGGGGGGGGGGGGGGGAGGCGAAGGAAAACTCGGCGACGCGGCTCTCTGCGTTTATTTTATTCATCTCCGATAAATGGCTCTCGACTCATGCCAGCCCCCCCCCCCTCTCTCTCTCTCTCCCCTGCGAGCCATCCAGCGCGCTGGCGAGTTCGTTCTTCGCCTCGTCGTTTTATCTCCTCGGCTAAAGTGACGCGAATGCAAATAGTTTTTACCCGGACGGCTTAAAATGTTTGCCTGCAGCCGGCAGGCACGACTGCCCCCCGGAGTGCCGGCGAAATAGCGACGAATGAAAGTTGCTAATCGAATGAAAGAGCGAGGCGGCATCGGACCTATTGAGATGAAGCTCCCCGAGATAGCCGAGGACTTTGTGTTTGCCTTGCTCTCTTCCCTCCTACGACTACGCTGGCCACGTGTATTGCCTTGGCTTATGAATAATATCGAACTCTGGAAGAATGTGAATGCGCGTGTTTCCCCGGGATTTGAAAAAGGTATTTAGGGTTTTGGGCAGGCAAACGTGATGAAATTAATTGTATTATTTATTAACGAGTTAGCTTAAATGAGCTTACGCGTTTGATTGGACAAGATTAAGATCTACGGATGGTATTTTCTTTTGGCTCGGTGTTATTTAAATTATGCTTCTCTCTTTCTTCCTCTCAAATAAACGATCGTTTAAAATTGCTTCCCCGTTCAATAAAACTTAGGAGAAATTATGAAGAAACAACCATTTATAAAGTCAGAAGAAAATCTTCCTCCGTCTCGGATTCAATTTAACTTGTTCTCAAAACCCTTAGTCTCTCGCTCGGAGCTGGGGCAGAATAAAAAACGGTATTTTCCGAAGGAAGCCTCAAGACTTGCAATATTTGCCTTTCACTCGTTTAAACAACTTACTTCCCGAGCAAAAAAAAAGAAGGAAAAGGACGAATGAAAACCCGCGAGTTTGCCCCAGAATCCTAAAATTAAACACCTTTTTTCTTCCTCCGAACCCGTGCGCCGCTCTATACGTATAGGATAGAAATCCGCGTGTCAACAATTGCAATTGAATAGAACGAAAGGGCACTTGGCTAAACAAAGCCTCTTTGAATCGTTAAATCCTCGGGGCAGGGGAGGAGAAAGAGAGGGGAGTGGCCAGGGTTTCTTTGTCAGGCCGGCTGCGACAAAGCAGTTTTGCGCCAATCGTCTTTCTCCCTCTGCCTCTCGGCGGCAGTAACACAGTGGCGCGAAGGTCGAAAGAAATTTAAGACGAGGGTGGCCGGGGCAAAGATGAGAAACTCGAGGAGAAGAGGGGGGAAACGGGGAGGTTAAGTTTAAAGGCTTGTGTAACGCGGACGAGCCGAAGAAAAAGAGAAGCGCCGGTCGAGAGAGCTCGGGGGGGATTCGATTCTAAGGCTCGCAGGAGGGCACTCAAGAGACCAAAAGTACGCGGCGGAGGGGAGGCACTTAGCCATTCGAACGTATCAACCGCTGGATGGGAATAGACTGGCGGGAGGCAGCGATATTCCGGCAGGCCACCAAGGAGCTGCAGCGTCTTATGGAAAATTTAGTTCCGTCCTGCTCGGGACTGGGGGAGTCGGCCACGGGGAGCACTTGAATAGCAGGGGCAAACTTGTTGACCCTGCCGTTTTCTTTTTCTTTCTGTATAGAGCCAGCGACCGAGCGCAAGGGGAGCAGGGGGGGGCGGGTCGGGGGAGGCAGAGGCTGGACACGAGCAACCGCGAAGCGACGTGATTCGACTCGATAATGCCGAACGAATTGCTTGCGGTGTACGCTCGGGATTTCGGAAGTCAGCCGGTCTACGCGTGTATATATCTGTGTAGGCGGTCGCCGCCGAGAGGACTTTGAATTGTCATGCGAGCCTGGTGCGTGCCTGTGAAAGTTATATACCGCTCGCTTAAATGGCCTTTTTAGAGGGGAATATTGGCAGGGAATTTTTATGCGGCTCGTATAACCTGCCCCTGCTTGTGTCGATTCTTTCCTTTTTTTTCCTTTTTTTTCTCTTTCAGTATATTGATATCGAGCTGTGGTTTGATATTCATGCGAGATCTAGGAAAGATTGGCCGCTGATAAACTTTTTATTGCTGTCCTAATGGAATAAAAGCTGAATCGTTGCGATAGATTAAATGAAATTAAACACTTGTGCTTAGTTAAATTGAAAGATCATTTACGAAAGGACAATAATATTAGATTTCTTGGAAAACCGATTGTTTATTTTCAACAATAACAAGAATTACAGCTTTTCTTTGTAAAAACCGAAAAAGCGTCGTAAAAATTAATCTTACTTATTTTAGCCGGCTTAATGGAAAAGGACTTTTACAAAAATTTGTAAGACTAGCTCGCAAGATCTTGGAATAAGAAGAAAAGAAAGGAAAAAGAGAGAAAGAAGGTGTGAGAGAGGTAAAGGTGAAGCGGAGGGAGGAAAGGGTGGGGGTGGGGAGGTAAGGGAAGTGGAGGAAAAATAAAAGTTCGTATTTCTTCGAAAGACTGACTCTCGACTTTTCGCGGAAGTGCTTTTATTCGTATTGATTACTGGCGTCATAACGGGAAGAAAAAGGCTCTCGATATACCAGGGATTTTCTCGTCTTTCAAGCTGATACAAGCTACAGGGTCGCCGGCGCGAGAGCGGAGCCTGCGAAATCTTAGAAGCGAGTAATTTCTCGACCCTTTTTAATTACTGAGCGTAGGCGGAAGAGAAAGCAGCCGAGGCCGGGAGGAGGGCCTGGGCCGGCGTGAAAGAAAACTCGGCTCGGGCATAAAGTGTATCGACTTACGCCGTGTATCCTTGCATTAGTCGGCCGGTCTGGCTTATCTCGGCCGTATCTACTTAAGTTTTTTTCTCCTCGCAAACCATCTCTCGCCCGGCCACGCGTCTACTCTCCGCCTTATCGCCGGCAATATTTTTCCCCGGCAACGTTTCCTCTTTCCCTGACCCAGAATGTGCGCTAGATTGTAAAACATATCCCGGCGTTAAAGTACACACAGAGCATTTTTAATTACTCCCTCGACCAACAGGGCTGCGCGAATTTTTATAAATTCCAATCTCAGGCCGATGATAATGATTATGTACTTTTAATCGAACAAACCGCGTTAGCCGCAAAATTGTACTTTCTGTTTGGACACCGATAATTAAAAAGCAGAGAAAAAGAGGAGGACACGTGCAATGTCGGCATCGATTTGAAGAGCCCGATGCTGCGACGAGCGTCGATGGAGCGTCGAACGATTGTAACGCTGCCGCAAGAAAGAGGGGCACAAAAAAAGGCGTGGAATGAGGATGAAGGAAGAAAGGGGGGGGAGGAGCAAACGATTCGACAACAAGGTTAGGGGTTTCTATCGGCCTCCAGCAGCTAAGACGGTTGTAGGCCGGCGGAAACTACTTGCTCTTGTCGTCGACGATCAACGGCCTCGTCGCTCCTCCGATTTCGTTTCGACTGTTTTTTGCCGCCTCTTGTTCTCGAGAGGACACTCATTGCCCGACGAGCGGCCTATTTTTTTTCTCCCCTAGCCAACTTCCCTTCCCCTCGCCCCGGGCTTCTTGACATCGACAAGCACGCGCCTGCGGGTACGAAAGCACCAGAGTCTAATGATCGTTAGCTCCGAGGCGATTTTAACAGGCCGAGGTGATTGTAGTTGGCGCGCGCAGCGAGGAAACCGATGTAATTGCGAGAAATCGAATAATATGGCGAAGAACGAATGTCTGGTTGTCGAGAGCTCCGGAATATCGATGTGTCCGACGTACTTGGAGAAATAGCTTTTCTACTGTATTTTCCCAGCGACGTTTAAGCTCGACTGGGTATCCACAGCAAAGCGCTCCATTTATCAAATCGCTGATTTTTTTTTCACAAACCACTCGGAGTCGATCAATGAAAAACGAGTTCTTTCGATTTTCCCGCAGCCTGAAACGAAAAAGGGCAAAGAAAAAAAAAGAAGTTTAAAAACGAGCGGGCAGTAAGAGAAGTTGCGTTTGTTTTCCGGTGGGAACGAGCAGCACCCCGTGGAGTGCAGAGAGAAAGAGACTGCGCGCGCTAGCAGTAAGGAGGGCGAGCCCCTCGACCACGTGCCTTTACCCTCGCCGAGCGCGCGAGCGATCGGCGATGCCCGTCCGGCGGGGGCCTCGTCCCAGGTAGCCACCACCAGCGCCGAGGTCAGCCAGCCGAGCCAGCCCCCGCAGCCGCCGCTGCCCCGACGCCGGGTTCTCGAGCGGGCCGAGAGCCGGGGCTCGGAGCAGCAGCTCCAGCAGCCCTCGCCGAGGCGCAAGCCCTCCGAGAACGACATCAGCGCGGCGACCGGGGCGGTGATCGACAAGGTGAGCAGCAGCTTTGCCCTTGACTTGGCCGGAGACGTGACCGAGCCCCTTGCCCGGCAGATAAGCCTCTTCCACCAGCACCACCACGCGCGCGGCCGGGACGCGACGACGGGCTCGCTCCACCGCACCCTCAGCGTCCACACGACGACCCTCGAGCAGACCTACATGGCCGAGGAGTGCGACGAGAACGACTACCATCTCGACCTCGACTCCTACCGGCCCATCCAGCCGCTCAAGCATGACCACGGCGTCGCTCTCTTCCCCGTCGCTGCCCCCCACAACGGCATGGACCTCCATCTCCTCCAGGTACGGCTCGACTCCCTTCTTTCATATTCTTACACCTTTTTCTTTGTGTTTCCTTAAAATCGCACTAAAGCGGCGCTATAATTACCACCGAGATTCGAAGATTTAAGATTTTTGAGGGCGTACTACAAGCAATTTCAATAGACTTATTAAGTTTCCAAGTATTTTAACGCTCGCCATGGCTATTGTCAATTCGTTGAAGTTGAGATGAACTATTAAATGGGCGACAGTTTAACGGGATTCTTTTTGCTTTTTCCTCGCGGATTCGGATGGAATTATAATCCGAGGAAACTTGGCGGAACTAAACTCGTTTCAATCCTACGATGCGTACAAATTGAGCTTGAAATTCTGCGAATTTCTCGGCTCTTGAATCGGAGAAAATTTCGGTTACTCGCGGGGAAAAATAACGAGCGGCAGCATCTCATTCTCATTATCCCTCGAAATTTATCAACTTCGTTATTAATGACTAATGCTTAAATTTTTCTCGACTACGTAAGAATATTAATGGCGCTTAAAACGCAGCAAAAAGTACAAGTACCGTTACAAATTAACGAAGGAGTTGTTTGATAATAGATCTTATTTTTATTGTTTGCTTCGTCTGTATGCTGCGGATTTTTATCAACATTAAGAAATAATTAATGGCTCGGTGGGTACAAGGAGCATGCAATAAAACGGAAAAATGAGCTTCTTATGCTTCCTGCCTCGGTTCATTTAAAAAATTAATTGCGACTTTTTTCCGCTAAAAGTTAATATCTACTTAGAAAATGAATTTGTCGCGAGAGGTAGACATGAAATATATCATTTCAATAAATATCGTCGACGGTGCAAAATTAGAAACTACAAATTTTTCAATTTTAATCAAATCACAATTATGAATTCATTCGCGTTGGCGTTCAATTCTCAACCTCGGAATTTCCAATTAAAATTCTCCGAACCGGCAGCTGCCGTCGAAAATAATGAATCTAATTTTTGAAAGCAGCACAGCCCGAAGAGAATAAGAGAAACCAGGTCAATCGAGTCGGTATACCTAGGCAAAATCGTTTCGATATCAATGTACAGCAGGCGTCAAAAAGGAATATCCATTTTTCATAGCCCGGCGTCAAGTAGCGCTCGGATGTTCGTTTCTCTGCATATATAAAGCGCATAAATCGCGACTCGCATCGGTAATAACTTTGAGCCGTCGTCGTCGGGGATGGCGACGAGGGGGAAGCAGGGGAGCGCGGCCGATTGCACATTAGCCGTCAGTGACGTAGAATTACGGTAGGCTGGGCGCGATAAAAGAGACCTACGAGCTGTCTTGTAGCGCCGGGCCAAAGACGCAACTGGGTCGCGATTCCGAAAGATTTTCAGGCCCGGGCGATTAATGGCCGTTGCCGCGAGCGCCGCGCTCTTTATCTCGAACTCCACAGACGCCAGCTGCGAATGTTGAATCGCACGCGGGCAAACCAGGCGGTAAATCAGATCACGAGCTGCGGGCAATTGTCGACTGCGTTAGCCGGTTGTCGATTGGTTTTTTCTTTTTTGTTTTGGAGGCTGAGGTGGGATGGCTTATTTTCCGCTCGGATTGTCAGGCTTGTCGGTCGTTGGCGGAACGTCGCAATTTACATAAGTATATACGAGGAAGGCTAGAGGGGAAAAATTGTCGGAGCATTACGAGGTTCACGGGCGAATTGAGTCGCCAGAGCGGAGGAGAAAAATAGGGGAAAAGACAAAATAGAAATGCGTTGCAGGTGCTGCACCACGGGACGACGCTCGTGCACTGGGAGTACGAGGGGGCGAGCTCGCGCACGGCCCTGGTGTACGCGCGGGTGGACCGGGCCTGCGGGGCGTTCCTCTGGGAGAAGCCGAGCTGGAGCCCGCTGAAGACGAGCGCGGCGGTGGGCCCGGGGGCGGGCTCGGGCCCCGGGGAGTTCAGCCTGAGCCTGAACGCGGAGGAGGTCGTGCCGGGGGGCCTGGTCGCCCGGTACTCCGCCCAGGCCCAGGACTGCGCGGCGATCGGCCTCGAGGAGGGCCAGCTCGACCTCTCCTGCGTCAAGGAGGTCATGATCGGCTGCTTCGACCGCGAGCGCGACCAGGAGCTCCGGGCCATCTGCAAGCGGTACGGGCTGCCCGGCTCGGACTCCTGCATCGGCCTCATGTACGGGGCGAACCTCTCGGACAACCGGCTCATCTTCCTCCTCTGCCCGCCCGCCCTTAGCAAGTAAGTACAGAGACTGCAGAAGTGCTGGTGGAAGTGGGACGGGGCTAAAGGCTGCTTGCCCGCAGGATCTGGTACATGGGCCTGTGCTGGATACTGAGGGGCCTGAAGCGGCAGCAGCAGCTGACGGACCGGCGCTCCCGGTGGCTCAAGGAGAAGTACCTGCAGCTGTACTTCGAGGAGGGCTGCAACGAGCCGACGACCGCCGACGCGATCAGGGTGTTCGGGGGCAGGGACTGGTCGATGACCGAGAGCGTGGGCACCCTATCGCCCACCGGCGGCAACACCATGCGCAAGCGCAACGCCAAGAGCAAGAAGACCAAGTCCATCGGGAATATTCATGCGCTCACTAAGGTAAACGCAAGGGTGTGTATACGACATTTATTATCTCTCTCTCTCTTTCTCATCTCTCACTCCCAGCTTGCGCAGAGCTCACTCGCTCTCCCTTGTTGGCATTTTCGCTTTGTCTCTGCCTCTCGCCATTTCTCTTTCTCGTTCACTTTGGCCACTGCACGATCGGCTTGTAGTGCCCGCTGGAACACCGGCATGACTCGCGCGCTTCTCGACTCCCCTTCTCTATCTCTTTGTCTTTCTTCCATCGCGTTCAATTTCTCTCAAAGTCTCGCTGTAGCTCTCGCTCATTCCGACGGCTTGTATTGGCCCCGACGCAGATTCGGTCCAACTGCAGCAGCGTCCCTGGAACGTTTCATTGGCTTCTACCACTGTTTATGGAAATTCAAAGAATATCTGCGATTCAATAAGATGCCGAACAGCTGGCCCCGGAGATTCAAGCAGCTAGAATAATTCGCTGATGGAGATTCTCGTTTGCTCCCTCCACCCCCTCAGCCTCCTACAACCGACTATCCCATCAATTCAAACTTGCCGTGGACTTTGCTTTTATTCGGCGTTTTAATATTGTCAACAACTCCGTCGTGCTGCGTTTATTATTGAAATTCATTGGCGGATATCAAATGCATATTTGAATCTTAAAATTTTTCTCTTTTCAATACGCGTTCGGTTTGATACTTGTCGGTGAAATTCGAGCTTACGTTTGTTAAGGATTTCGCGCAAACTTGGATATAACTTGGCTAAATTTGTTAATCAAGTAATTTGATCGGATAAATTTCAACATACGCTCTAGTCGTCGTCCGGTATCTTGTCCCCTCCCCACCTACGTCTGTTCGTAACACTTCACTCATCTTTGAGAAGCATGATTGTTGACCTGTCGCTTGTTAGTTTCAAAGTAAGCAAGTGCTCGAGGCATGAGTAACTTGCGGCTGCATAAAATTAGACGTACAACGCCGTGTTATGAATTCACCCGTTCATTCGACGAGATTTAAACTTTCATGAATTATTCTTGCACTACTGCGTTACAGTTAAAAAAATTCACTAAAATTTACTACGATGAGACCTTCGGTTACTCAAAGATGCAGGCGTAACGAGCATGCTGTGCGATTTCAAATTTCTATTCAAGATCGGCCAAGATTAGCCTAGCCTTAGCTCTAGCGGTTTAGAAGTAGTCTATTAGCTAGTCTCGAGCATGAACGAGTTAGGCATGCAGACAGAATACTTTTCGAGGTTGAAAAAAAGAAAGTAGAACAGAAGAGTATAAAAAAAAGAAAAAGAAAAGAAGTTGAGCTGAGAAGCAAAAATTGATAATCCCTTTCCCCGGTCTGTTTGTTGTGCGCGCGTGTGCTGGGTGGCGAACGTACACACACACACACTCACACCGATCGTCACCTGTATCTCTCTGTATCTGCTCCTCACACCTGTGTCCTCATCGTGCGTGTGCCACCGCTACTGCGCGTGGCTGGTGTGTGGGGTGTGGTGACGGTGATGACGGTGGTGGTGGTGGTGCCGGCGGCACACCCGCAACCGACTCTCCTCGGCCGGCCGACGCTGACGATCAATCCTCAAGATCAAGCAGCTTCCGAGACAGGCGCGCGCGCTCCTCGGACGTGCGCTATGCGCGAGCACGGTCTACCGGGCGCTAATGGCCACTCGTAATTGCCAACTGTCGCAGGACCTGAGCTTCAAGCAGCAGCAGCAGCACGAGACGAGCTCCGAAGGCGGACTCTCTGCAGCGGCCGGCCAAGCCGCGCCCCAAGCCCTAAGACATGTCCAGGGGAGCAGGGAGTCCCTCACCAAGATCATGCCCGCCTCGCCACGGCCTGGACGCGGCTCCGCCGAGCGCGCGCCCCCGCGCAGCCCGCCCGGCTCGGCGACCGAGCGCGTCGTCAGCTTGCCTTACGCCAGCCTACAGAGGTCAGTTCAACACTTGCACTTTTACCCCCCTCTCCCTCTCTTTTTCCTTATTTCACTCGCCGGCAGACCTGAGCTTTCTCGCCGATGAGCTTTCGAGAATTTAATTTGATTGCTTGATTGGGAAAATGGCCGAATTAGCGCGTTCGTGAGAACGAGTCTATGAAAGCGCGTCTATAAGTGTACGTAGGTGGGGAAAGCCTAGGGGAAATCGATCGTCATTTTCACTTTATTACGAGCCGGCAGTTCATTTTATTCGCGGCGGCAAAGCTGCGCCTCTAGCCGTTTGAATCAACTTTCATCAGCGCTGGAACTCGGTAGTTTCCGCCCCAATTCGGATCAAGTTCAAGTACGCCGGATTAGATGATTGAATATTACTCTATATCACGCCGCTCGTTATTCGGCACGTTCAAAAAGCGATCGGAGAAGGGGCGAAGAAGTGGGTGGAGGGGGATGAGAAAAAAGAATCGACGAATCCATTTCATATAAATGAAAAATTTTAGCCTATATACCGGAGAAAACGTCGAGGGGAATATCGAGAAAGAGATTCCAATACGCTGAGGCGGTACATCAAAACGTCATAAAAATTTCAGCCTCAAAACGCGATAACTTGCGTGAAAGTACGCTCGTGCAAGTTTATTCGAATTTTTGGGTTGGTAAAAAAAACAGGCCAAATCGTGAAAAACAAGTGGGAGGGGGTGGTGGTAGTGCTTTTTAGGCGTCTAATGCAGCGGAAGACTGACTGAGGGCCTGGGGGAGGGCAGTTTGTTGTGTGTCACCAGAGACAAGGAGAGAAACGGGGCGAACCCAGTGGGCGGCGGACTGTCGGGGATCGAGGCGCCGTGGCAGGTGAAGACCGGAGCGAGCTCGATCATGTACGAGACCCAGCTGAACTTTGTCGAGTTCGTCGCTCTCTTCAGATCGTTCAGCCTGCGGGCTCGCAAGGACCTGCGCGACCTCTTTGGCCAGCTTGCAATCACCTGCCGCAGCCAGAGCGACGGCTCTCTCCAGGACTTTAGCATCAGGCCCTCGGTCCTCAGGCAGACCAGCGACGCTACCCCACAACGAATCGGTAAGTCAACAGATTATCAGATTATGACATTCTTTTATGCGGAGAATGTTTTTGGATAGAGGGATAATTCGTTTGGAAGATCACTGTTTTGGCTCACTCGATTATTTGGCTGTTGTTTGCAAAAGAAAACTATTCAATAGAAATTTGAGAAAAGTGGATGAAAGCCTGGAAGGAAATATAAGTAACGTGAGCTTTATTTACCAATGTTTATGGCAATGTATTATGGATGAATAGTAGGAACTACTAAATGTTCGGGTTTTTCGAAAATGGGTTTATACATTATTCGGAACTAGTACGAGTTTGGTCGATAAGTAGACACTGCTGACAGCTTATTTGCTGTCAAACTTCATAAAGGATGAACGCTAAGTACATGATCGATCAATTTCTTATTCAAATATCTTTCATCTTTTATGCGCCGCTAATTGCGCGAGTTCAATTTTCGAATTGCTATTTCTTTTGCTATTGCGTTATAAATAAACATTTGATTGTGCATAATTTCAGTGGAATGTAGAGCAGCTAATTTTTTTTCTTGTTTTTTTGCCCGCTAGTCTTTGCATTATACGGAAGAAAATATATTAATTTCATTATTGACGTAAACACTGGATAATTATAACGAGTGATAATCAAATATTGACTAGAATTGACTATTAATTTAACCTACGTCACGAGGCTAAATAAAGCAAGTGACAATATCTTTAACTTTTCGTAGACATTACCGCGGGCATTAGAAGCGGTCAATTATTAAAAGCCGTCATATCACATGTTTACTGCATGTAATTGATCATCAAACTTGTGTACATTGCATAATTTTACATCGTAAGCTCAAAATACATAAATATTTTTGTCACGCGAGAGTATTAAAAACGAAACAGCCCGAGCAAACGAATAAACCCCGAATAGTAGAATGATCGTTGATTAAAACATTGAAATCATGAAAAATAAGTAAACAGGTAAAATGATGAATATTATCGAAACAGGTCTACTAACTCGGAACAACTCGATCGATTGTCACGAGTACAGAAGCAATAGCAACCTGCACAAAAAGCAGATCTTCGACGCGATAGCCGCGGCGAGCATAGTGAACAACTGCTCGGGCGTGGACACGTCCAAGTCCCAGGTCATAACGCTGGCGACGTTCACGAAATTCCTCGAGTCGCGCCAGCAGGAGAAACTCACCGACGAGCAGATCAAGGCGCTCATTAAGGTAAGCCAATGCGTTGCCTCTATCGATCACCTCCCGACTCACCTACTCGGCAGCCCGTCAATTTTTCAACGCTCCCTCGCGGTTCTTTAAATATCCACGATATTGATATCGCGATAGCCATCGGCCGCTCTTATTCTCCGCGGCCACGAGGTATTCTCGACTTTTCTTCTATTATCTCGAGGCTGGCAAAGGAGGGAGAGGACCGATGCGGGAGGTAGACCGATAAGAGCGCGCGTGCGCCGGAGGAAACGGGGCGAGGGGGAACGGGCTGCGAGCTTAAAAGCTTAATCGAGGTCGGGCCTGACCAGCGATCTGGAAACGAAAATAAACACGCGAAATTTCGCGTATTCTATTATTCGCCGGGGCTCGCCTTCTTCTTTAGCTGTTTTTTCCTCTTACCCCCTCCACCACCGTCTGCTTATTATACATCAACTCGACTGCCCGACCCTTTATCTTCGCTTACTTGTACCAACATTTTAATTTCCCGACTTGGCTTGAATCTTTTTATTTCCGAGCAGACGGCTTTTTGCTCGGGAAATTTGATGTTAACGTTAATTTGGGATTTCTGACGGAAACGGACTTTAGCCGATATAACTGTTTGCTGGTATAGGTCGAATGAGATTAAAGGGTTTTAAAAAGGGAATATTCGAGATTTATATAATGGAAATATTTCGAATTACGCTTTGTGCGCTATACGCGTTTATACTGTATTTTTTGCGTTTTACGCCGGCATAATTGTATTGTTTGTTATAACAGTTTTATTTTAAAAATCTGTGTTTAATATTGTCACAACATTATTACTATTATTTCATTTAAAATATGTTTGAAAAATAATACATTTCCACGTCAATGCGTCATTTTTAGTTTTTTTTTTCAGAACAATACATAATTATAGCGTAAATAATGCACAAAACGAACTAGCGTAAGCATAATTGTAATAACATTAATTAACAATTAATTGAAGTCAAAGTTTTCGCAGCCGCAACCTTTCCAGAAGTACGGCGGCGCGCGTATATTAATTCGAAAAAAATTTTAATTAACCTTGGTTACCTTCACAATTAAAGCTTTGAGAGAATACGTAGTTCCTCTGCAGCAAACTTGCCCGCAGCTCTTCTAAAACGCGTTTTACAGATTTCACAGACGAAATTCTCATTAAGAATATTCCGGCTTTAACTTTACCTATTTTCTTCGCTCCACCTCTTATCCCCTACTATCCCTTCGTATTTAAAAAAAAAGCTAAAAAGAACATCACGGAAATAGAGCCGAGCGAGAAGAGGCAAATTTAGCCGAAACGTGACAGTTTTTAAAACGAGAAAAAAAACAAAGAGTCAAACTGTCGCGAGGGAAAACAATGAAGAATACTTCTTTTTTTTGTATTCGGGGAATTTTGGGCGTGAAATAAATGGTGCGAGGTAAACAGGAAGATAGATAGAGAGCGGAGATGATGGGAGTTGGTGGAGAAGGGAAAGGGGGTTGGTGGGGGGGATTAATCCAAGGTCGAATGTTTGCGCTGTCGAATACATGGAGACACTTGCACACCGACAGAGGCACGAGCCGGATCCAGCGCTGCGGACCCAGTGGTGTTTGTCCTTCGAGGGCTTCGCCCGCTATATGATGGACAAGGACAATTACGCCTTCCCGAACGAGTACGCCCTGCCGGACGAGAGCGAGATGGAACAGCCACTCTCGCAGTATTACATAGCAAGCTCCCACAACACCTACCTCACCGGACACCAGCTCAAGGGCGAGTCATCCGTGCAGCTTTACTCTCAGGTACACACCCAAGCGAAGCCTCCTGCGCACACAGACCGAGGCAAGGCCTCCAAAGACGAGGAGCCTCGATTGCAGCCGATGTCGCGCGGTTGCCTGATTATGCGCTTATTGATCTTCCGGGAGGGGAGGGCAAAAACTTGGAATCCGCCAGCGGGGGATCCCCCGCCTACTCGGTCTTTTCGGGCCTCGTAATCCCGTGGCCTGTGGCTCCGGCGCGAACTATGCCGAACCCGCGACCCTATGGATCTTTGTGGCTGTATGCTTTCCGGCGCTTTTCGGGAGTTTGGCAAACTCGACGAGAGCCGCTGCTCGTGACGGAGTTGCGGCAAAGACGGCGTTGCCTGTTGACGCGGTCCTACAGCTCCCGCTGCTTGCCGCCGCTGCTCTTGTCTGCCGCGCTGACTTTGCTAATTTATTGCTATTGTACTTGCTACAGGACTTATGAAGCCCGGCTAGCTCTCTTTCTCGGTAAACAAGCTTTCAGCTCTTTTTGATAAATTGCGTTGTTTTTTTTCTGTCTTCCTTTTGTCCGGCATATGTTCAATAAGCTTTAACAATAAATATGTAAATTATTTTATTTGAATCGCAAAGGGAAGCGTGCTGACTTTGCATTCGCGGGACAATGTATCGCGTGCCTCTCGTACTCCGAATTCGAACGGAAATTATTCCGCGTGCCGCTGGATTTTGTGGCGAATTCTGTAATTAGAGTAAAATTATGCGCGAGCAAAGCGTGAGAGAGAAAGGCAGAGGGAATTTGAATTCCGATAAAACTCGGGCAATTTCGTGAGGTGCAAGAGACACACGTGCGAGAGAATGCGTGGAAAAAAGAAAGGGGTGTGTGAGATTTTGGGTATGACGCAGGTTCTGCTGACTGGCTGTCGATGCGTGGAGCTGGACTGCTGGGACGGCGACGACGGCTCGCCCTTAATCTATCACGGTCACACCTTTACCACGAAAATTCCCTTCCGGCTAGTTGTCGAGGCGATTGACAGAAGCGCCTTCGTAAGCTCGCCCTATCCCGTCATCCTTTCCATCGAGAATCACTGCTCGCAAGCTCAGCAGGCGCGCATGGCTCACATCTTTCAGGTAATTAATTTCCTCATTTCTTTTTCCTTAACTTTTTTACAAACTCAACAAATTATCCATTTTAATCTTGTTTTTAATACTTGAACGAAAAAAGTATTCGGATTAACTTGTCTCAACCAAACGTTACCTTTCCAACGCAGGCGGTATTCGGAGAAAAACTCGTAACGAAATTCTTGTTCGAGTCTGACTTCGACGATCCTCAGCTGCCGTCACCGTCGCAGCTGCGCTACAGAATCCTCATCAAGAACAAAAAGCTCGTAGTCGATCCAACTGGTCCGCTGGTCCCGGTAGCTGCGCATCGCGGTAAAATTCTCATGTCCGAACGTGCCTCGTCCATGAAACAGATGCGCACTGACGTCAATACCTCTGTCGTCGAGTATTACAGCGAGGACGACGACGATGACGAGGATTACGACGAGGACGACAACGTCGATGGTAAGCTTGCCTTTTCTTACCTTTTTTTTATTTTTGTCATTTTTACACAATATTTTAAAAAAAATCCATTATTTTATTTCATTACCGCTGAATTTAAAATAGTCCCATAAACGTTAAAAATTCAAACAAGAGATTTTATACTATGGAAAAATCCGTCATTAGGAAAAAGCTCGTCGATTACTTTTGTCTGATGGAAAATAAAAGGCATCGAGGACAAATCGAACGAGAAGCTTTAAATGGAGGCGATGAAGGTGAAATGACCGGATGCGGTGGGGAGACACGGGCTCTCGCACACATCGCATCAGTAAAGCACGTTAGCGGCCCGAAATTCCCGCGACGCACTTGGCCGTTAGCTGTGCGCGCGAGGTGTACGTGACGATTTGAGAAACGTTAATACGAGACACTCGAGACCCTCTCCAGCAGCCTGGCTCCCTTCTCGATAAAATCGACCCGCGCTCAGATCGGATTCCCCCCGAGTGTGCTGTTGGCACGCGCCGAGGCCCCTACAGCCAGTAGATAAAGCCCATTTCGGCTGATGCGACCCACTGAAATTTCAATGTGACGCCCTGTATATTTTTTGCCTTTAACAATTCCGGAATCGTGACAATATAAATTTCATTGCTTTAGCCTTGTTTCAATTTTTTTTATTTAAAAACATCGTACAGTCGCTTGAAAAAAAAAATTCTTGAAAAAATAATGGTCCTGGATGTAAAGCTGCTTATTCGTAATGCAATTAGTTGACACTCCGGACTGACCTGAAAATTAGAGATGTTCTTTTCAAATTTGTCTGCTTTTGTAACGGAAAGTAATAAGATGTAAGCAGGTAATAAGATAAATCGCAGATCCGAGGGTGCCCCACTTATTCCGCTAAAGAGTCCAAATCTAATTCCTCGAGTTTGATACGATTTTAAATTCGCAACCTTTGCATTCTCTGTTACCGTAGACAATTCGATCTCGAGCTACGAGCGTTACCAGGGCAACTCGGCGCACAGTAGCCGGCTGAAGAGCGACCCAGCCGTCGACGACAAGTCCCAAAAGCAGAGCAGCCAAATCGCCAAGGAATTGTCGGACCTCGTAATCTACCTTCAGGCCATAAAGTTCCGGGGCTTAAACACAGCGCCGGGGCCGCCGGCGAAGGCGCGCCACCAGCCCCACACCGCCCAGGTCCAGCGGCACAGCATAGCGGGCATCGGGACCAGCGGCATGGCTGGCTCCTCGACGGGCTCGCCCCAGAGCCTCTCCACCTCGACGTCCGTCGCCAGCGGCAGCAGCACAGTCGAGAACCCCTTCAGGTCGGTACAGCACTCGAGAGAGAGAGAGAGGTACTCGCTTGTTGCTCTCGAATCTAACGTTGAACGCCACTGCACAGATCGCAGCGAGGCATGCCGGCCTGCTTCCAAACCTCCTCGCTGAACGAGAACGCCGCGAAGAAGATCTGCCGCAAGCAGCCGCTGAACGTGTTGGCGCACGCGGAGAGCCAGCTGATCAGGACCTACCCGGCCGGCATGCGCATCGACTCCTCCAACTTCAACCCCGTCATATTCTGGGCCTTCGGCATACAGATGGTCGCGCTCAACTATCAGACCGACGACGCGGCGCTGCACCTCAACGCGGCCATGTTCGAGCAGAACGGCCAGTGCGGATACGTGCGCAAGCCCTCCGTCATGTGGGACAAGTCGCACATGATGTACAGGTATGTTGTTAATCTGATCTGCATGTAAAGAGAGAAAACGAATGGCTTGAGGAGGGAACGGGCCGGATTTGATTGCAGGCGGTTCAATCCGTGGGACAAGGAGTTCGACGGGCTGCACTCGGCGCACCTGACCCTATCGATAATCTCGGGGCAGTACGTCTCCCCGACGAACCTGCTGACGAGCACGTACGTGGAGGTGGAGCTCGTCGGGATCCCGATCGACTGCGCGAAGCACAAGACGAAAGTCGTCCAGGGGAACGCGCTGAACCCGATCTGGAACGAGAAGTTCTGCTTCCAGGTGATGTTCAAGGAGCTGGCCTTCCTGCGCTTCGGGATAATCGACGCGAGCTCGCACCACGCGATCGCCCAGCGCGTGCTGCCGCTCAAGTGCCTGCGCCCGGGCTACCGGCACGTCCGGCTGCGCTCGCTGAAGAACCGGCCGCTCGCGCTCTCGACCCTCTTCATCTACTCGCGCGTCGAGGAGGAGAGCCTCGACTACGACAGCTGCTGCCGCAACCACAAGGAGTCCTCGAAGCGGCAGTCCTCGAGCAAGGAGCCGGAGAAGCTGAGCACGGTCGACCAGGGCCTCGGGGGCATCACCCTCAAGCGGCGCATGTTCTTCCTCATGGTCTACCACGTGATGCCGAACGAGCAGTACACGATCCTCAAGGTCACCCAGGAGAGCACGACCAAGGACGTGATGCTCCAGGCCCTCCAGCGGGCCAGCATCTCCTCGGAGCACGTCGACGAGTACATCCTCGTCGAGGAGGTCTCGCGCGGCTGGGGGAAGCGCGAGCGCGACGAGCTGCCGACCCAGCGGGTCCTCGACCCGACCGAGCGGCCCCTCCAGGCGCAGTCGCACTGGCAGGGCGAGGGCCGCTTCCTCCTGAAGCGCGTCGGCGACGACCCGAGCAGCCGGGCCTGGCTCGCCTCGATCCGCAGCACCGCCGGCCACTCCAAGGCCCTCGGGGAGAACGGCCCGGCCCCGGGGGGCCGCGACGTCACCCACATCTGGGAGGAGGAGGACACCTTCCTCGTCTGCGTCTACAACGTCTCCCCGGACATCCCGTACGCGATCCTCCGGGTGCCGGTGACGAGCTCCGCCCAGGACGTCCTCGCCCAGGCGCTCATCAAGGCCCGGCGCATGGAGGACCCGGCCAAGTTCGCCCTCGTCGAGGAGCTCGAGTGGGGCGGCACCGGGGCCGTCGGCAGCGGCAAGGTCCAGTTCCGCATCCTCGACGACAACGAGAACGTCTACAGCACCCAGGCCTTCTGGAAGACCCTCGGCCGGTTCATCCTGCGCGACCGCGAGCAGGCCATACCCCGGCGCCATCTCCTCCCGGCGACCCTCGACAAGCTCAGCAAGGGCTTCTCGGTCGGGCGCTCGGTCTCGCTGCCGGGCTCGAGCAAGGAGAAGGTCCCGGTCGCGGAGGCCCTCTCGGACCCCACCTCCCGCAGCATGCGCAGCCGCTTCCTCCTCATGGGCCGCCGGCGCGAGGTCCACTCCGACGGCGAGGACGGCCGCGAGTCCGACCTCCTCAGCGCGGCGATCCAGCTCAAGAAGATGTCCGCGCGCAAGCTCAGGGCCTGGAAGTCATAGTGGCAGTCCCGGGCGACGACGCTCTCCTCGATCATCGCTAGCCGGAGGAATTTTACTGATCGGTCTTAATTAGCTGCTAATGCTGTCGCTGCCGCCGCCGCCGCTGCTGCTGCTGCTGCTGCTGCTGTTATGGCCAATGAGTACGCGCGTCGCCCTTGACTACGGCCAATTTGACACGAGCTCTTTCGTTGGCGAAAGGAACTTATTGTGATTATCGCATTCTTACTTTGGTTTTCTTTTACTTTCGTCTTTCCTTTATTTTTATACGTATACTTCGAGAGTAACCTAATGTACGACGAGGATGCCGTTGATTTTTGTCTTTTTAAAACATTGCTAGGCCCACCTTTTAACGCGCGAACATACGTAAATCTGGTCTCTACTCGTTCAACTTGGGATAAAGTTGCGAGTATTCTATACATATACATAGATAATATATACATATACATATATACATCTGTACTTGATAAATGAGCTATTTTGAGAAGTGAATTTTTCACGACTATCCCGAACGACGCAACCAGATTATTTCGGCGTGCTAAGCACGAACGTGTCTTTTCTCCATCAAAATCTCTGGAATTTTATTTCTCCTATTTCTCTCACTGTAAAATTCCAGCGAAACTCTACACAACTCTTTTCTCATCTCCGTGTGTCCGAAAGACACTTAGCTTTTTCAAAATATGACAAAAATAAGAGTGTACAAACGAGTAGAATCTCTTACATTCATCTCTCCACTTGTGCACGTTCAGATTTCCGTTCACGAATCAACGACTAATGATTTCATTTCGTGGCGTCTCTAAACTCTTTTTGTTTTTCTTAAAACGCCATGTCTCTCCCATGCATTCCCCCCTTCATCACTTGTATAAGCGCGTACTCGGTAATTAAATTTTAATCGTTAAACTGTAATGAAAAAAGTCGTATACGCGTAGACAAACAATGGCTTACAATATTTAGAAAAAAAGAGCATATTATATATATATATATACATATACATAGATATATTATACAAAGTACAGTTGACGGACTCTAATGTCCCTTTGATATTTCGTTGCAATAGCAAGCTGCAACAATTTCTGAATGATATAAAGAAAATCGCCTACTCTGCATACAACACACCGTTTCTATAGAATCTCGAGAAAAGAAAACAAAGTATATAAAACGATGCTGATGTCGATGATGATGATGATGATGATGATGATGATGATAATGATATACACGTATACATACCTAGCTATATACACGTAATATAAATATATAAATATATAAATACCGCTTATATTCATATACATGAATGAAAAGAAGGAAAGAAAACAAAATAGATGGATTAACCACTTTCTTACGGCCTTCCCGAGGCCAAATCAGTCAAGCTGTCAAACAAACAGCCCGAACGTTCTTGTTGCTTTAGCTAAACAGCTGCGGGTGCGACTTGCGCAGGGAGGGAGCGGAAGTAGCGAATACATAATACACGCAACAGACCACCGCGGTGTGTCCGAGGGTCGCGGGCTGGGGGAGTACGCCGAGGGGCTGAACTGCGTCTCTGCATATATCCAGACACATACACTTTTCCGCGCTCGTTATCCGACAACGTCTCGCCTCTTGTCTACACTTTCGACGAGCGTTGCGGTTAGTTCCGGAGCTCCCAACAAGTCAGCCCTGTCCAGCTTACTAAGCTGAATTATTTCTTTTCGAAGACGCGGCTCCTACGCGACTGGTGTTTTAATCGAAGGATTCAACTGTCCGCAGCCGCAGCTTTGTTTCGTTTAGCTTGTTTTCTCTGTGCAACTTGCCAATCCTTTTAGAGTGTCGAATGTTTAAAGAGGCGCAATTTTACGAGTGTTTGGATCCGAGTTTCAGGATCAATTTTTTGCCGTTTATACGCGAGCGTATATAGAGATCGTTGATCGAGCATTCGTCTGTCGACGGGCTACGTATATATGAAAAGCATATATATGTTTATAGACATATGAAGCTTTTATTGAAACAGGAGTCTTCGAAGGCACTATTTGTTATGCACAGACGGCCAGCGAGTCATTGCGTGACGATTAAGTATAAATTGTATGAAGCACGATATAGGGATTACACGTTTAAGTAATAATGATTAATCGTTAACGACATTATTATTACTATTATTTTTACTATTATTATTATTATTATTATTATTATTATTATTATTATCATTATTATTGTTATATATGAAAATGCATATAAATATATATATATATACATACATTCATATATAAATATGGTATATATATACATATACTTGAAAAACTCGAATGGTGTACTAGACTTGATAATTTTAAATTTTGAAGGTAAGAGATATTGAAATTTCAAAAAGACAATTATTTAAAATGCCATTTATTGAAGCGATGACTTTTATTAAAAATTTATACGATTATTCCATTTGATAGCAACATTTCTTGTGTATTAAAAGAGAATCTTAAATACAATCATTTTAGTTATTTATTTATAGTTATTTATATGATACTAGTATTTTTTAAAGTAATTTATTAACCTATGGTGCCAACAGTAAAAATTAAGAGTATAAAGTTTGTTACTATTTATGGTTGCAAATAAAATAGTCATAAATATAACTTATCAAAAAAAATATATATGTATGTATTAATACACAAGGAATATTCGTAAATGAGTGTATAATTTGTGAAGAAAAATAAATCTAAACTATGAATCTCGTGCGTTTTGTATATAAAATACAAATTTCAATATCCCTTTATCTTGAAACAAGTTATACATATATAAACTTAAAAAAAAATGTTTAACGATTGAAAACAAACGTTCTCGTCGAGTGCCAACTGCGTACACTTCCAAGTCAATGTCAACGCCATCGATTCGTCGATCACATATGCTCGGAGGTTGCTAATAATAGCCATAAACGTTCTTAAACTGTCTAGGACAAATTTCTCTTGCTCAACACTCGATAAGAAAACAAAAGGAAAAAAAGTATGAAAAGAAAAACGCGCGAGACGGGAAATTCTGAAAGAAACAAGCAATAACCCCCGTTTTCGTGTCTCGCGCATAGAGACTTTTATTTTTCTACAACGAATAAACAATAGCTAAACTTGTATAACGGAACACTCATTCATATCTAATTCAACAATTTTCTAATGTATCTCAAATACTTGCATCCCATCAACAATCTTCATGGATTTTTTTACCAAAGATTTAAGAATTAAGCTCATCTTATATACAAACACTGAATTTTCCGTAAATGATGATATATATATATACATATAATGTTCAGTTGAGATTACTCATTATTGAACCAGAACAATTGTTTTTCATTTGTTTATCTAGAAATAACTCGATTAGTAATTGTACGATTTGTCGTTCTGCGTAGCAAAAGTTGACACGAAAAAAACGAAAAAAAATGAAAATTACTATTTAATATTAAAAAAGGAATTTTAACGTATTAAAAAATTTTGATAAAGCCAATATCAAATCGAATAAACTGGTGTAACCATAAAATTGCACAATCAATAAATTGTTGAAGATTATATACTTCAAATTAGCGATCGTAGGTATTTCTATGAATTTCGTGTAAGAAAGCGATTGTCTTGGTCAATATCGTAGTGCGCGGGTCTCTCATGTGATTGTCAGGCGAATATTAGGAAGAGGAGAAAACTCCGGACTCTCCTGCGCCGCATAATGCAACATTGCAATGTACTTGCACAACTAGTTTAACCCATTAAATCCTGAGCCGAATCTAGGCGAGATAGCATCCATCTAACTATCTGAACCGTGTCTTTTTGTAAAAAAAAATACCCCTATTTTTTC
>JAPYYQ010000259.1:0-81266 GCA_030522585.1 Anagyrus pseudococci
TTTCCTATAAACCGAGTATGTACCACCGGAACTATACAGTATAGTAATTTTTACAAAAAAATTTTGTAATTTTTATTTATACTTTTTTCTACGTGTAGTTGTCGCACGCGCGAACGAATACGTTCGCCGGTCTTTTGTAACGCCGTTGACAACGAGAAGACAGAAAGGCGAGCGAGTACACGCGTATATATTTTTGGTCCAAGAGCATTTGGTATTTAAGAACGGGAATTTATATAAAAGACAGAGCGAAGTAGTCGTCGAGAGAGAGAAAAACAAAGCTCTCGCGCCGCGGTCACGTCCGTGGATTTTCCGCTCCGGTGAATGGGTATCGAGCGTGTATCGAGCGCAAGTGCGATAGAGAGGGAATTACCGCGCCGCCGCGGCCAATAGCTGCGGAAATTCCTTTGCCGAGAGAGAAAGACGGAGAGAAAAAAGTATACAGGCGCACATGGCATAGCGCGAAGAGGATAACGCAAAAAATATGAGAGACCGCGCGGCAGCAAAGGGCTTGAGGAAGTAGACCTCCCCGCAGTTGGCAATTAGATGAAATTTCCGAGGAAGTACCCTGGGAATGAGAGAGAGAGAAGGACGCGTGCGTGTGTGTGGGAGGGAGAGGAGCGAGGTGGAGAGAACAATACGCGGCTGTCTGTGTGTGTACGTATACACGCGCGTGGCTTGATGATATCTTAATGATCGCGTTCCCACGTTTAGAGCTTGATGCAGAGCGCCACTCGCGCTTTGATGGAGTCTACGGAGTGGTTTGTTCGTTTGGGAATGTTATGCCGGAGGAGAGAGAGATTGAATGGATTGCTTTTCGGGGGGCAGCGGATTGTTTCTCGGTGGATATTTTCGTATCGCGTAATAAAAATTAAGCGACTTCTTTTTTCGAAAACGTTCGGTGCATCGAACTCGTTGAGAGAAACTCCGATAGAGATTGTGGGTTGAAGGAATATGGAAAAGAGTAGCACGTATCGGAGGTAAATTAGAAGAAATAGAAGGGAGGCGAATGAAAGAAGAAAAACAACAGGATTGGGAGATGTGCATTAGAAAAAGAGATGGAAGGGGGAGAAGATAAAACGGAGTGAAATAAGAGCGAGAAGAGGGAACAGCGAGGAGTAGAGTGTATAGTCCGTATGCGGGGGAAGAAGCCGGAGGGGATATATAAAAAGAGAGGAAGATAAGGTGGGCCGCCCTCCCCTCTCGAGTAAATAAACACTAAAAGTAAAACGAGATGAAAAGAAAGAAAAACGCTCTCTCTCTCGGAAACCCAAGATCTTTACGAAAAAGAAAAGAGAAGAAAGAACCAGGGGACCAGCGCCATAGGAGGACAGATACGCGCTAAACAAACTGTTTGTCGAAAAAAAAATAAACCCCCCTTACTTTCCGTCCATACCGAGAGCGCTTTACCTGTTTCTCTCTCTTTGAGCGCGTATTACAGCGATAGAGCCAAGCCTCAGCGACTTTGCCTAGAAATAGGTAGACATCGCTAATGACAGCCGCATATATACACATATCGCAACGTTGCGCGAGTGCGCGCATCCCTCCATAGCCTTCGCCGAATCACTTTCACTCTCCCTCTCTATGAAGCCTGTGCGGCCTGTGTGTGTCTGCACAATACATACACGAGCGCCAAGCACATCCTCGAGCTCCATCGAATTTTTCGCTTGAAAAATCTCCAGCCAGCCAATCGGGCATGTTCGCGAGCGTGTGTGTCTCTTGGAAAAAAATCGAAGGATTAAAAAAGAAGAAAAAGAAGCGATCTTCGCCCTCACCCACGCCGAAGAAGCGTATAGGGACTCCGAGACGATTGTGTATGTCTATATATTCGTCGTTAAAAGTAGAGATAAACCAGATGAGGTTGCGAGACGACGACGTTCCCGAGAACGACGAGAAACAGAGGCGAGAGAGAGAGAGAGAGAGAGCGGAGCAGAGGATGAAAGAAAAAAGAAACAACGCGAGAGGATATAAGCTAGACTGGAAGACAGGGGAACACAAGAGAGGGACAGGAGGAGAGGGCCGGGGCTGGGGGAGAGAAAGAGCGAGGATCGCGTTCACAAGAGAGCGGCAGGTAGAAAAGTCGGTGAAGGAGCGAACGAGAGAGAAAGGAGAAGCTGGTCTCTCTCGCGTAGGTGCAGCAGCGCCGAGAGGTTTAACGCACACACACACACGGACGCGTCCGTTCCTCTCTGTGTATTGAGCCTGCGAGTATACGAGTGTGCGACTAACTTTCTGTATGTGTATTATTATATACACGTATACATATTCGCGATGCTGAGAAGCCTACATGCAGTCGGAGCAATACAAGTGTATACACAGATCGAGGAAGGGTAAGAGGGAGAACGGAGATGACCCAGTCCGTGAGGCCGAATTCACAATGGCGCACGCTCTCTCGAGTCGCCTACGCTCCTTCTCTCACCGTTTGCGCGTATTATATGCAGGCGGCGAATGACAAAATTTGCGATCGTCTACCCTTTAATCTCGCTCTCTTGAAAGTGCAAGCAGCGTTAGAGATAGCTTTATCAGGCTTTGGGTAATATACACACGTGTGCTTACGTTATTTCTTCGGAGGGCACGCTCTCGCTTTCGCGTTATATTCGCCAAACGAATGAGGGACAAAAACACACGCACGCGCTCCCTCGCTTGTATTCATCCGCGTGTATATATAGGTGAGTCGCGAGCTAGTCCGGCATACCCTCCTCCTCCTCTCGGTTCCCTTTTTTTTACGAGACGCCCGGGCCTGCTCTGTGAGCCAGCGCCAAAGTATTTCGTCGGCCGGCAGGCATGGGCTTCTCTCTCTCTCTCTTTTCTTTGTGTCTGTACCTCCTGCTGCTTTTTTCCTCTCCCTCTGTTCCCGCCCCCTTGCCTCCGCTATTCAAGCATTGGCGGTAAAGAAAAGCTCCTGGAATTCGTGCTATTCAATTTTTCCAGACCCCTCCCCTCACTACAGTGCATTACTTCGTTTCCAGTATAACGGAGCGCTTGGATTAATGTATTCAACTCGTAGACGTGTTTCACGAATTTCTACTGGTAGTTTATTCCAATATATATTCCATCGCTTTATGACCGACTTTATACCGTATAGTGCGTGATTCACAAATTTCATATCACACGGGCTCGTATAGAAAACACCATGACGCGACTGCTGCTATGCAACATATATACGAGCCGGAGCTCTACCATATCCAGCTCCCAAAGTCCTTTCTTTCTTCCAGACCTTGGACACTCTTTTAAGACCCTCGCCTGCGGTTTTTCGAACTTTTTTTTATTCCTCGTCGGAAAAAAAGAGAGACACGCGCACGAAGACAGCCGCGCCGCCAGTTCGTAAAAGTCGTTCGTTAAATTTTACGTTAGTTTAATAAGCGTCCCGTATTCATACAACCGATGGCAAAATAAAAAAACAGCCGCAGATATTTATAGCGTGACGCGGTGGTAATATCTATACGAGTACACAAACACGTATACGCACGCGCTCGATACCGACGGGCACGGATTTCCGTTAACGTTCCAATGGGTTTTTCTCGCACTGGTTGATTCACTCGGTCTCCCCCTCCCTTGCCCTCGCTCTTTCGAACGGATTTTTCAACTCCAAGTCCGGCTTTGCCTCTTTGGTTAACACTCGGAGCTTGATATACCTGTTTCCTCTTAACGAGAGAGAGAGAGAGGGGGAGTCGAGGAAGTGTGTGTGGTAATCGTCTGTCGACTCTTACAACTCGTCGCGACTCTGTCTTTCAGCTTGTTTTTTTGTGTTTACAAGGCTTAACACAGTCTTACAGCGATGAAAATTTAAGCGGCCGATTTTTTTACTTTAGCACAGAATATGTATGGATATATAGAGTTTAGTGTGGTATGAGAAAATTAACGTTTTCCCATGCTCAATTAAACATTTTTCTTTTTTTCGGATTTTTTTTTGAAGAACGAATTAAACAAAGGAAAATCGCGATATGATGAAGCGCCGACAGTGACAAATGAGCTCTGGGCGACAGTCTAATCGTATACTTATCGCGCTTAGGCGACGATGACTGCTATCACCGGCTGAAAATTGAATTTTTATTCAAATCAGCTGAGGTGAATATATCCTGTTATGAATTCGGTGGAAAACGCATTAGCGCGACAGTTTGCTCGCTTTTTTTGTGGCGGGTGGAGAGACTACTTTGCCGCTGACAAAAGCATTTAAAAAAAAAGATGATGATTAGAAAAAAAAAATTCTCTGGAAAAAAAGGAGGAAAAAAAAGAAAGACGTTAATGCCGTGTCCGAAGCGATAATTAAAGCCATCGTTAAGCGCATAATACAACGACATTATCGTCGATTAGCTTAAAAAATACGCGGCAATTAAATAGCCCCCCCTCTCCCCTTGACAGGACGTTAAATTTAAATTTCATAGTCAAAGTTGCGCAATTTATAACTCCGAGCCCGGCGCGCAACTAGTTGAAAATTACATAAAGCTGAATTCGCAAATGTGTGTATGGGATGGATATATATATATATATACGTATTAAACAGGTATACAGCATATACACATGCAGGCCATTATGATCAGCGCGTGGCATCGCAATGTAATACATGTCAAAGTTGTTATCTCGAGCGTGACAGTAGGGACAATGAAGTAGATAGGGGGGGTGGTGGGAGGGTGTCGGATAGTCGTAGTGAAAGTTTTAATGAGGATACGATATAATTAGCACGAGAGAGCGAGGCTTAAATGGCAAACTTTGTAAAACGTGTGAAAAAGTTGGCGCAACCGAAGGAAAATTAGCCGAGAGAGCTAAGGGAATCAGCTGGCTCTTTATTTTGCTTTTTAACCTCTCTCAGCGTTTAGCCCCCCGTTCGCTCTCAACTCTGACTCTATTATGCGCGATCTATATCGAGGCTCCTCGGCTTTTAAGTCTTTTAAGATATATCAATTTTTGATCGAGCCGCGCGAGGGAGAGATCGCAAGGAAAATTTATCAAGCGTCGGCTTCTCTTTTCCCTCGGCTTATCCGCGCGTGTGTGTTTATATATTCCTTGTAATCGCGTCATCTTTTCCTTTTAAGCCATTAGCATCCTTATAAAGCCGTGATGCAATAGCATCAAGCCGGGGAATCCTTGTTTCTTTTTTTTTTCTCTTTTCTTTTCACCAAAGCCGCTTACGTATAAACATGGTATAGGTATATATCGAGGAGAGAAATACCGATTTTTCATCGAAGCCGATCGCGCGCGAGGACAATTTTGCAACAGACCTCACCTCCTTCTCCTCCTCTTCACCTGCGCGCGCACAACTTACTTACAAATCCGGCACATAGAGTCAACCTCCGATATCTTTGATCTCCTCTCTTTGGACACAAGACTGCCTATATACGTCGAAAAGGAGTATTATTTGTCGCAAAGAAATGATGTAGGCCAGTCGATATAGTCCGATATAGAGCCTCGGAGGAACAGACTCCCACGCCGCTCTCTTCCTCTCTCGGTGTGTTTGGAGGTGAACGAGTGTCTGGTAAAGCGCGGAATAGCGGCTGTTGGTCGCGCCCGATTTGTCGGGAGAAAGAGAGGGATCACGGCAACGGTACAGCAAATGATCGTCGCGCCCGGAAGAGCAAAGAAGAGAGAGAGAGGTTGCTCGAGTGTGTCGCTTCCCACGTCCGGTCGTCGTCTCTCTCTCCCTGCCAAGCACGTATACCGGTCGCTGCTAACCGCCCACCTTGGCTGTATATATCTCTCGGGAGGAAGGACCCCACCCGAGAGAGAGTGTGTGTAAGCGAGAGAAAGAGTTTTTCGTAAGAGCATGTGTGTGGGTATATAAACGAACTAGAGAGAGAGAGAGAGAGAGAGAGAGAGAGAGAGAGAGAGAGAGAGGGGACGTTGACTGGTTTATACAAAAGGTTAAGCTATTTCAACTGGTACATACTGATGTTTTGATGATTATGGAGGATTGACGATTGCCGCTTTTGGCTAGATGGATAGGGATGCTTCGGTTTAGAGAAAAGATTTATTTTTATCATTTTTTTTTATCGCAGTTTGTTTGAATAGTGCAACCGCAAATGTAAGTTATAAAGGCAAGGAAAAGGGGTATGTGGGGTGGATCATTACGGATATGATTCGCGGAATTAATGTAATACGGGAGGCTATCATCACCGGTAGAAGAGAGAAGCCCTCGACGCTTCCTGGAAATTTTAATTCCACCCTTTATTATACAGTATACCTTAGTTGGCTGAGCAGATATTGCCGTTTCCACGACAAAGGGTATTTTCTTCTTTTTTTTTTAATTACACAGGATATTTTCTTTTTGGGTTTTAAAGCTACACTTCAAAGCGAGGTTTAACTAACAAGGCCCCCCGCAAGTTCGCCGAACAAATTTATTTGGCAATTGGTTTTTCCCTTTAATAACGCCGCTCATGACACATTTGCCTTTCGATTTCAATATCCTTCTCAGACAAGATGTGTACAAACTAACGCTGCTCGTTAATATACACGTACGGTAATAACGTACGCGTATATAGAAAGCAATGATACAGCAATGATCGGTATCTCGTCAAATTTTGTTTTTCCAAACGAGCGTTGATCGTTGGCTTTGTGCGCCTACATGGAAATCCCATGCTTGCGTTCGCCGAAGTTTATCGTTGCTCGATTCTTCATTGCAGAGACTAAACAAAACAACCAAACTTTTGCAAAACAACATTATTATCCTCGCGTATACACACAGAGGAAGTAATTATTCGCTATACACACGATTTACAAGCGAAAACGATGCACATACACATCGCGAATTGTTTTATTGTTTTCTTTTGCTTTTGTTTTTAGTTTAAAAAAAAATTCAACTTCCGCGTACCAACATAATCCGTTCGTTTGCTGTTAGCGCGAAGCACATCGTTATACATTATCTTTCTCTCGCTCTTTCGCCCGAGTGCAATGGTTGTGTATTCGACAAGGAAAAAGGCAGAAGCGTTAGCGCGAGATTCGCGCACCGAAAATTGATGCAATTAGTCACGCCTCGGGAAAAGAGAGAGATACAGAGATGCCGGCCGTGTGCACGTTGGCTGGCCAAGCAGAAATTTAAGTAGGCTCAACCGAGAGCTTTGCCCGCGTTTCCATCTACCAAGACAATATTTTTCTTCTTTTTTTTTCATCCTTTTTTTTTCTTTTTTATAATTAGCCCGTCGATGCTGATTGAACTCGCTCGCTGTACTGTAGTTTTTCATTAAGAACGAAAAAATAAAAAAAAAGTAGGAGATTAAGCGGTTTAACAATCTAAAACGTTAAACGAATGTATAAACATTAATTTTATACGAGCTAATTTTAGCTCGCGTTTTTATACAGCGCGCAAATGTAATGGTACGGCTCGGTAATGAAGTTGCGTAGAGAGAGAGAAAAATAAAGTGACCTTGACGCGATGAAATGAAATTTTCATTAAAAAAAAAGTACAGTTGCGCACGCGAAGCGCGCGGTTTAAAAATAAGATGTATAAAGTAATATAATAAAATATAAAATTTAACGACGAAAAAATTCAAATTCCAAAGCCGTCGACCTAAATATTTATACGCGCGTAGGTAGTCATTCAAAAGTCGATCGATATATTATACTCCTGCTCAACGTCGCACTTGACTATCCGAATTACCAAAGTTTGAAGGACCCTTTCTTCGAAAGTCTCGTTCAAAAACTCCCAAGCGCCATTTTTCAATACGCGTATACTCGCTCGCTTTTGAAAGCAGCCCCCAACCACTATATTCGCACAATCAACTCTTTTCACGATTCAAAAATAAAAATTAATAAAAAAATTATGAATAAAAGAATCACAAAATATTAAAAATCTCTCTTTTTCCATCCACAGTTGGCGTAGAGATTCCCAAGTACCGTACCCAAAAGCCTAAACCAGAGGAATCAAATCGTCGGAAGCCCAGGGGGGCTGGAAGAGGAGAGCAAGCGTCATAGCGAGGAAGGAGAGAGATGGGCGCGGGGATGGGCAGAAGCGGCACCGGGGGTGGTAGCCTCCTGGAGGCCCTGCCAACCGGCACGCCCCTCCACGTGGCGATGCTCGGGCTCGACAGCGCCGGCAAGACGACCGCCCTCTACAGGCTCAAGTTCGACCAGTACATCAACACCGTGCCTACCATCGGCTTCAACTGCGAGCGGATACGCGGTAGCATCGGCAAGGCCAAGGGTACGAAATAATCGTTTTACTTAAATCCTTTGCTCCTTTGCTCACTTGTAGCCGCGTGTTTTCTCTTCTGCCGACTCGACCACGAGACACTTTGCCGACACTCGTCAATCAAACTCTGTTACGGCCATTGTTTGGCGAACATATCGGACCGTATAGCGCAAAGAGAGAGAGAGATGACTATCGCGAGAAAGTGGAGATTTCGAGATCGGGCATATCGTGTGAACACTCTCGCGCTTGTAAGCGCACTTGAAACATTTGTAGCGGCTCTCTTAACGACCCCAGCCGCCCCCCCCCCCTCTCGCTCGTTCGAGTATGAATGTTAATAATGCGAATTTACGCGTCATTGTCTGGCTGAGCTTACAATGCTAGACGGAGATAATGGGATGTATAGGGGGGGCAGGGAATAACGAGATGCGAAGTGTGTGCGCGAACTATTGGGCTCCGATCAATTAGCTTCGGCTCTGAAGCATAATCGAATTGCGGAGGGGTTTTTTTTTTAATTTTTTGGCGCCGATGAGTGAAAGCGTGGGACTTGCTTTTCGGTGGGTATTACAGCGATTATTATTAAAGGCGAAAATGTGTGTGTGGGGGTTTTCGGCTTGTTAACCTCGACAGCTTTTCTTTTTGATTTATCTGCTTTTTTTGTTTTATTTGGTGGGGATTAAGTGATCGTTATATACCGGGGGGTTAATAAAGGACGTAACGCGTTGTTAATAAAAATTTATAAGCGACGGTTGCGTTATTTTCGTTTATTAAAAGACCTTAAATGCTCGCGACGTGTACGAGTTGAGATGAAAAATAAAAAAAATATATTCTTTCTTCATTATATCTTTAAGGCTTTAATACTCGCGTATTACTTTCAATTGAGTTTATAAGCTGAAATAGCCTCGTTAAAGGAGAGAAAGAAGAAGAAAAAGAAGGAGTGACAAAAAATTGAGAGAGAGAAAAAAAAGAAATAATAAAAATAAAAGCACCATCGGCTTATGGGAGTGTTAACACGGAGAGAGATCGAGGGCCCCGAGGAGATGCTGGCGCGTGATTGCTTTGATGTAGGCCTCGAATGAGATGAGTCAGTATTTTACCGACTCGCCGCGAAGATTATACTGTGACCGGGGGGGAGGTTAGGGGGTAGAGGATCAATTTCTTAGATTTCTCAGAATGGAAAACTATTTGTGCCGGGCGTATAACCGATGACTCTTTGAAAAAAAAAAAAAATCATCGTGTATACAGCTGAAGCGAGAGAGAGTCGCGAATAAAAAGGATCTTTGTTCGAGCGTTGCCGTAATCGCGCGCGTCTTTTTCTTGTTTTTCAATTAAAGCATCTTTCTCTTCGCTTCTGTCAATTTGAATGATCGTCGGTAGAGGAAGGACGTCGTAGGCGTCGTTTATAATAAGGCGTATATTGCTTTGGCTTTCCGTCATTTTCGCGCAATTAACCAATTAAGCCGCGACCCTCCCCCCCCCCCTCCACCGTCGCTGCCGTTGCTAATTGCAGACGTGAATTTTCGAGTTAATTATCGGTTACTTGAATTATTCCGTCCTCCAAATGCAGACTGTGTTAAATCACATTCGCGCTGTCTGTGCGGAAATTACAATTTTAAATGTGCACTACAAGCTCGGTTCGCCGAAGTCACCCGAACGTGCTCCTTCTTCTATAACGATCGAGTTTCTGATTAAAAAAATTACAACGAAATACGCGTCTCGTTAGAAAAAAAAACAAAAAGATACGCACGTCCTTAATATTCAAATTCGTCTCGGTATGAATTCTTGGTCGGTTCGTTTTTTAACCCGAGCTTTCCGGAACGTAGCTTAATTGGGCGTATTTCGGAATACGAGGGCTTGAGCAATGATAGAACGTTGTATACAGTCTTGAAGCCGCGACCTTCTGGCGCTTTTGAAACAATTGTGATATATATTTTTTTTTGTCAAGACCCACTACAAAGTTTCTCCATGACAAAACTCGAGAGTCGTTCTCGCGTATTACCCCGGCAATTCGAATCGTAGAAACAACAAGTGACCTCGGCACTTTCTCGTCATCCTACGTACCAATCGTTTGAAAAAAGAAAAGCCAATGGCTAACCCAAATAAGCCACGATTATCCACGCGTCATTTCGCCAATTTCCCTAGGTCTGAAAAACTCTCCAATAATCCACACACTCTAACATGAATAATCTCGTTGCAGGCGTCAACTTTCTCGTGTGGGACGTCGGCGGCCAAGAGAAGCTGCGGCCCCTGTGGAAGTCGTACACGCGCTGCACCGACGGCATCATCTTCGTCGTCGATTCCTGCGACACCGAGCGCCTCGAGGAGGCCAAGATGGAATTGACGAGGACCGCGCGCAGCCCGGACAACGCCGGCGTGCCCATACTCATACTCGCCAACAAGCAGGATCTTCCTGGTGCGTAGAGAAACATACGATGCCCAAACAGCACCCCCTGTGGAGATGTGTATTAGATGAGCAAGTTAGAGGGGGGGGGAAGGGCAGTGGTTTGATTTATTATACCAAAGTCCCTGACCCCGTTGTATCGGGCTCTCTGTACGCATGTCGAGTCGTAAATCTCGAGGCTAATAAGGGCTATCACTGGGGCCGCGTGATTAATATGAGCTTCACGAGAGAAAAAGAGGGAACTGTCGGTTGGAGATCTAGATGTAATCGGCTGATCGTCCGTATGATAGACTTGCGCGGGATATCTGTTGATTCGAGGCTGCTTTGTGTTTGGATGTTGATTGTTTTCCCTATCTCGATGAATTTCGTCGGTTTGCTTTTTGTTGTTGTTGTTGAGATTCGAGGTGTGTTGTTATGTGAAAATTTTGATGGGGACATGTTGGGTGTGGAGCTTGGGAAAGTTTAGTTGGTCCGGTTTTTAACGTCGCGCTTATGTACTTATCTGTACGAGATGTGAGGTGTACGGGATAGCTCCTACGCAATATGCTTATATACACGCGTGCAGCATGTGGGATACGCGAGACGTGTTGGTTGAAATTTGTTTTTTTTTTGTTATTCGTGAAGCAAAGATCGAGTGCGTTTGATAATGTTTCGGGAAATGAAGCTTGTGGTTTATCCAACGTGGAAATCGGTGTATGATACACTTAATAAGTGGGTTAATAATATGGAGCTCTCTCGAGAGTGAAAGTCGCGCGTGTGTTGTAGATATATCCGTTACAAAACAATGTGACATCACACACGCGAAAGAGAGATGTTTAATTTCGTATTGTTTATGCAATTAGTATTGCACAAGACTGTTTGTTTTTTTTCTTTTTCTTATTGACTTCTTTTTTCGTATATACAATTTATCCGCTTTAAGAAACGATCGTTTAATACACGCGTTAAAACTGCAGAGTCTGTCTCTGTCTCTGGTGTTTTCAAAGCGTTACAAAATTTGCTCGCCAAGCTAGAGAAGCTTTATTCGCCTCGATCAAGTTTAAACTGACTGGCGGCATGACAGCCCTTTTAATAAACGCAAAGGGAGTGACATCATAATATCACATCTGGCAATGGAAAGTGACGTCAGACTCCGCAGACAGTTGCCTCTCTCGCTCTCGGCTTTAAAGTTCCTCGACTCCCGCTCGCGGCAACAACTTGAAAAGTCCTCGAAAGTTTTAATTAAACCAACTTTTACGGGCGCCGCCTATCCTGCAATAATCCCAAACAAATTTCAACTAAGGCTCCCAGGCTGGCCCCTCTGGCGAGACTCATCTATGAAATCCCCGAAAATTCAGACGCGATGAAAAAAGAATTAAATGATAATCCATCTAAACGTATCTGCATACCCATTGAATACGCCATCTAATCTTAAATGTTCATTGCAGGCGCCAAAGAGGTGGACGAGCTGGAGAAGCAGCTGGGCGTGCTGGAGCTGTCGTCGATGCCAGGGAGCTCGTGCATCCGCGTCCAGCCGGCCTGCGCGATAACCGGGGAGGGCCTGCACGAGGGCCTGGACAGTCTTTACCAGCTGATCCTGAAGCGGCGCAAACTCGCCAAGCTCAATCGAAAGCGAGCGAGGTAGGCCAGGGCCTCCGAGGACTGCACCTGCGTCTTTTGACACTGCTCGAGGCCTGCGACCCCGGCGCATCGCCGCGTACTCGCGCCCGAGGACGACGACGAGCAAGCTGATGCCGCTTGCGGCTACGACGATGACGACGACGATGACCTATCCGCCAGCTATTACGGCTGTCCCAAGTGATATGCGGTATAAGGCTATCACAGGCTACTGCTGCTGCTGTAGCGCCAAGTGCGCGTCGATACGTCGACTATGTATGTTGCTGGATTTTATCGAGAGCGAATGTGCTCGATTCTGGTGTTTCCGTGGACGTTGCGAGCTTTGTATGATGAACACCTCTAATGAATTTGTACTTTGGAAACAAAATTGTACGGAAATTGAACGAAACATGAATGTTTATGCGAATGATGTATGAAATCTTGTCTACGTATTGCCAGGAGTATTTGTGTGTTGGAAAATGTTGTTTTTTTTTTCATTTTCGTTACGGAAACGAACCGATTTATTTTTGTATGTTTTACGGGAAAGCGACGCACTTGACGCTTAGAACACACGTCATTTCCATCGAGTATATCTGAATAAGCGTATAAAGAGGCAAATGACCGGTATGGGCATGCGAGTGTATATTATCTTTTTATTATTATTATTATTATTACTATTATTATTATTTTGTTGTTGTTTTCTAGTCTACGAAGCGCTACATCGAAGGGGACGTATGCACAAAGACAGAGATATTCTTGGCTCCCCTTTTCGTTGCCGCAACCAATTGTCGCGCGACGCGCCGCGTTTTTCCATTTTCTTTGCGTTTCGTGCGCGCGACACAACGAGCTTGCGTATATCGTGACAGCGGCTAATTATTCGATGGCGAGCGCAATTTTTACGGGAGAGGTAAAGAACGATCTATCACAACGACAATAAAGTGCAAATTACTTCTCTGCCTTCTCTGTTTCCCTCGTCTTCGATTACCATTTTGTGTGTTTTATTTTTCTACGCTATTTGTACGCGACCTCGGTTACGAAGTCGCTTTCGACGCGATTTTTTCGATTGTTTTTATTCGGACTGTTTTCGTTCGTGATGACTGTAATGTTTGGAAGCACAAACGTTGTTGCGCCTGCGACTCTGTGGAGAATAGCACATGCACACACAGAATATGCTGACGACAAGCTCGATGAATTGTGACAGGGCAATTGAACCAATGCTAGTCCCTTGGAATATCATACTTCCCTTCACTCTTAAATCTTTGCACCTCGTTCGACTGATTTGGCCGATGGTTTTGATATACTCACTGCAATTTCGTAAGACCATCATAACAATTTTTTAAACACTGAATTGCGACAAATTTTTTTAACGCTTGAACTAAATACGTCTGGAATTGTTTTGTATTCGTGGGATGTTTTTTAAATCGCTTGTCTGTAAATGTATAGTCTGCGCGATCGAAATATCACAATGAAAATGTTCGTTATAAATCTTAAAGGGCTGACGAAGCAGTTGTCAATAAATGTATGTCGAAAAAAAAGCGAGAGAAAGAGATTGAAAAGCAAAAAAAAAAAAAAACAAGAAAATGGACAACCTAGTAGACGTTTTGTATATGTGCCTAAGTATCGTAATAGCTCTTCCGATGTGTAGTTTTTGCGAGGAAAGAACGTGGACAAAGAGATTGACAAAGTTCATTTGTAACGAAGAATACGACGGCAAAGTCATGCGCGCCCGTAATTCTCCCTTCTATCTCGCGTCATTAGATGTAGCGTTAAATTATATATATATTAATAAATATACACAAATCGAGATCTATGAAAGATACAAGTCGTTGTTGTTTGTTTTGTACCCTCGATCGCGCTCGAGAGTCATTTCAAAATTCTATTGTGCACACCCTGTTTCGCACTTCACTTTATACACGTGTAAACGCTCTTATAGATATAACTAATTATAGACACATAGTATATATATACATATATAAATATATTCGTGTACTTGCCCTTGTTGTGTTTTGAAGCGCCCTTGTTGCTGTATTTCGACATTTTATTGTAAAGAGAAGACAATTATTACCGAGACCAGCGTAAAGAAAAACTGTATATATAGCGCCTAGAATGTAAGCCAAGCGCAAATCGTTATGCGCTCAAGTGGACGACTCAAATAAGCAGTCGTCCCCACTGATTTTATATAGAGTCCTCTCGTTTCTAAGATATGTAAGTCAGCCTAAATATTCGCGATAATGAGGGTAAAAAAGAGAGAAAGAGCGGAGTGTCGCCCCGGATCATTATCGTTTTAACAATAAAGCGTAGATGTTCCTGTATTGTATCATTGTGCACACCTGCAAGCTTATCCGGCGAGAGCGCATCAGCGATTACAACGATTGTAATCTCGTATCGTCGAGAAAATAAATCATCCGCAGCTTCATATAGCTTGCTAAGCCAGTGCAACAAAACAAGCGAGTCTACGAGTATACCCCTAGTGCAAGCTATGTCTCATCTACCTTTGGCTTTGGCTATACTATCAGCGTCAAATGCTGCGCTAATCAGGTGCTGGCGTTCACGGGAAAATCTGTAACAGCCTCTGGAAAGTAAAATCGACGAGGACGATTCCGCCCTTCGATCATCTTCTTATACCATATTTCCATCTTGTCACATCTGTCGTCCGATTACTTGATGCGTTGTGTAATTGATAGGTTTGACAATCGGATGACGTTGCCAAAGCGCTATTAGCGCGGAGGACGAAAAAAATAAACGAAGGAACGGCGGCCTTTCGATGGTTTTTCATGTTAAGCTGACACACACCATTCGACATTGTATACCGATGTGTATGTACAACCATATAAGCAGCGCGGTCAAATTGCTTTTTTTACTGTAATATAAACGACGAATGAATACAAAGTATTGAATATTATAATAACTTATTGCGATATTTGCATGAAGATAAAGTCACGACTGCTCAGCGCACGCACGCGTAATTATTATATTGTAATGTCGCTATCAACATATATCATTAAATCATTGTTACTTTCTAATTTTTTGGATTTTTTATTGAATCTCTTTATTCCCTTTATTCCACATGCCACCTACATGCTCCATAAAATATGTTTTAAGAACCAACAAAATTTAAAAGCTAATTAGATATTTTTGAGTTATCTTTTCAAATTTATTAAATTATAAAAAAGCATTCAAATATTGTAATGTCAATTTAACATTGTTTGTTTCAATATTGAAAACTTTGAAGAATTATAAAATATTATTACAGCTTACATAAATATTTTTAGTTAACGAGAGAAACAATATCTATAAAGACTTTAAATTTAATTTTGAATGTTGAATAATCACAACCTGACTTTGTTATTCTTCTGTCTTTAATAACTAAAAAAATAGAAAACAAAAAAGGTCATTTGAGACTTACACTGATCTTCTTGTGTCATTGTTCATAAAATTTCATGTGAAAGCCACCCATTATTCTCAAAATTTGATACTTTATTTCATTTTTTGAAAAGCTATTTAATCCAATAGTTTTTGTATTTACCGTAGAAACAATAATTCTACAACAAATAAAAACAATCTTAGACACATGTGATTTTTGTATCAATCTGCTTAAATCAAATTTTAATATATGCTTATGTGAAGAAAAAAAAGCTGTATACCCTTGATGCAAATCTATTATAAAGCTTTTCTTTGATATTCATTTTAAATTGTATTAATTTACAAATATTCTTTATATTTGATATAAATAACAATAAATCTTTATTGTGATAAAAGTATGTGCCTATAATTTATTTTATTTCCTCTCGTTTTCGTATATTTGTCGGCGTTTTGATTCTAAAGTTAAATAAATCCATCAGAAAACATACATTCAAACGTAAAATCATTGTTAAAGTTTCTTTTTCTTAAATTCTGATCATTTCATTCTGCGATTAAAAAAAAAGCAGAAAATTATTCTCGTATTTTCACTCATTGATGAAAACCTTCTGTTGTTCGTTCCCTACATTTATTCTACTTCTATCACATCATTTCGTTATCGTTTTATGGATCCAGTTCAATGTAATTGACTGATCGAACGATTTCTCCGATTAAACAAACTATCGAGCTTAGCGTTAAACCAAAAATAATGCGCATACGATTGTTTATTTATTAACAATAACGAATTATCTAACAAAATCTGGGAGACTAGCAAAGACGAACCATCACTTTACGCGTAATTTCTTCGTCCCACCAAAGACTAGAGGCTTTGTCAAGCATACCAAATTGTAGGGTAAGACTTGCTCTTTGCAATTTTGCAACTTAACAATGCATATTTGCAACTAATTAATCGTGTCGAGGCAAAAATTACAAAAACTGGGTAACGAGTGTCAATGCGAATGAAGCGCGACTGCACTACCACAACGACAGGGTCTCTCTCCGAGGTCCGTGCGAGCGGGTAAATGAGATCGCCCGAACATCAAAACTTCATTCTTTTCGTTCTTAGCGACAGAAAGAGTACTCCTCTGTATCACAGATTCACAGCCAGCAAGATGACCGAGACAGCAGCAGCAACTCCCGCTCCAGCAGCCGCACCAGCGAAGGCAGCAGCAGCTCCCAAGAAGACTGCAACGAAGAAGCCAGCGTCCAAGCCTACTCACCCCAAAACAAGCGAGATGGTCAACGCTGCCATCGCTGCGCTCAAAGACAAGAAGGGCTCATCGCTGCAGGCCATCAAGAAGTACATCACCGCGACTTACAAGATCGACGCTGCCAAGCAGGCGATTTTCATCAAGAAGTACCTCAAGTCCGCCGTTGAAAAGAAAACCATCGTCCAGATCAAAGGCACTGGTGCCTCTGGCAGGTTCAAGCTTGCAGCCAAGCCTGAAGCCGAGAAGAAAGTTGTGGCTAAGAAGCCAGCTGCCAAGAAACCCGCGGCTGCGAAGAAACCGGCTGCCAAGAAGCCCAAGGTCGCTAAGAAACCAGCTAAGGAAGGAGCGGTGAAAAAGCCAGCTGCCAAGAAGCCGGCAGCTAAGAAACCAGCTGCTGCTGCGAAACCCAAGGTCGCCAAGCCTGTCAAGGCTAAGACTGGCAAGTCACCTGTTGCTGCCAAGCCCAAAACTCCTAAGCCTAAGAAGGCTGCAGCGCCCAAAGCTAAAGCTGCTGCTAAGAAGTAAAGCAGCCCTGAAATTTAAAACAATCGGCCCTTTTCAGGGCCAACAAAACTTTTAAAACGTTACAATAACTATTTATCCTTGAAAAAAAAAATCCTACCAATTTAAACATAAGTTATTTTGAAAATGCTTTCTAAAGCATTTTTTGAAACCAATGTATGATTTTTATGAATAATGCTTTTTTTTCTCAAACAATTTAGTGTAGACAGCCTGTTTATATTTAGGTATTTCAAAAATGATTGACAGGCAATCATGACTTATAATGTCGAAAAAAAACATTACGTGCCCCATGCATTAAATTGATCTACACTTTCAAAAAAAAACTTATTTAAAAAAAATTATTTTTATGCTCTTATTTTTTTTCTACGTAGCTATTAGTTATGTATTTCAAAACTATTGATAGGCAATCATGACTTACTGTTGGAAAAAAAAAAAATTACGTATCATGTATTAAATTAATTTATATTTCCAAAGAAAACTTGTATGAAACCTTGCTTTTCGTTATTTACTTAAAAAATTTATTTTTATTTTTTCTTTGTATGGCCAGAGGTCCGTTTGTGAACGCCGCTCCGCCATCTTACAATTTTTATGTTTTTTTTCTACGTAGCTATTTTAATTAAAATACTTACATTCAAGATATATTGTTAAAATTAAGTACTGTATTTAACATAACGAGAATTATTTCTAATTTTAATTGTGAATTCAATGTTACTACGGATATTGCAGATCTTGTTTTTAAGGTTATGTTGAAGTTAGGAAATCATGTATTAATTTGATTATGAAGAACATGTGCTGTACGTTTAATGAAATTGTTGGCCCTGAAAAGGGCCGATTGTTGTAATCAGAAATTTAGGCACGTTCTCCGCGAATGCGTCTAGCCAACTGGATATCCTTGGGCATGATGGTCACACGCTTGGCATGGATGGCACACAAGTTGGTGTCTTCGAAAAGACCAACGAGGTAAGCCTCGCTAGCCTCCTGAAGGGCCATAACTGCTGAACTCTGGAAGCGAAGATCAGTCTTGAAGTCCTGAGCGATCTCACGGACCAAGCGCTGGAATGGCAGTTTGCGGATGAGCAGCTCCGTGCTCTTCTGATAGCGACGAATTTCACGCAGAGCCACAGTTCCAGGCCTGTAGCGATGAGGCTTCTTAACTCCTCCAGTAGCCGGCGCACTCTTGCGAGCGGCCTTTGTCGCCAACTGCTTCCTCGGGGCCTTGCCACCAGTAGACTTGCGCGCGGTTTGCTTGGTACGAGCCATTGCAGCGATACGATGTTTCTCGATTGCTAGACGATCGGAAAGTAAAAATTTTTGGCCCTGCGCAGTAGTTTTGTTACCTCGCCAAGCGTCGGCGGCTCGACGCTGCGCCGTTCGAGACAGAGAGGGGGAAGTTTGGAGACGCTACCGCAGCTGTGCTACGACGCTCGACAAGCGTGAAGAAACATCTGCTAAGCGCTCGAAATTTTGGAGAGGGGGTAAGCCGCTTGGTGTATATAAGAAAACGCCGGCCCCTGAAAAAAAATATTCTTCTCTTGTTGAGCAAGTAGAACACATCTCTTCGATTCCAAGATGACTGGTCGTGGCAAAGGAGGCAAAGGTTTGGGAAAAGGGGGAGCCAAGCGCCATCGCAAAGTTCTTCGTGACAACATCCAGGGAATCACGAAGCCTGCAATCCGCCGTCTGGCTCGTCGTGGCGGCGTAAAACGTATTTCTGGATTGATCTACGAAGAGACCCGAGGTGTTCTCAAAGTCTTCCTTGAGAACGTTATCCGTGATGCTGTGACCTACACCGAGCATGCTAAACGGAAGACCGTAACCGCCATGGATGTAGTATATGCTCTGAAACGACAAGGACGTACTCTGTACGGATTCGGCGGTTAAAGTCCCTAACCTATTTAAAACAATCGGCCCTTTTCAGGGCCAACATGTTTTTTAAACGTTTGAATAATTAATCATCATTTTAAGATTAAAAAAATTAATTATAAGCTTGACCTATATTTCTAATATAATTATCCAAATTTTTCTTAAAACGTAAAAATTACTATGTTCATGAAACTTCTGCATAAACATGACCTATATTTCTTTGACCTAATTCCTTACATTTTTCTTACAACGTAAAAACTATCACTATGTTCATGAAACTTCTTCATAAACATGACCTATATTTCTTTGACCTAATTCCTTACATTTTTCTCAAAACGTAAAAATTATCACTGTTCATAAAATTCCTGCATAAACATGACCTATATTTCTTTGACCTAATTCCTTACATTTTTCTCAAAACGTAAAAATTATCACTATGTTCATGAAATTCCTGCATAAACATGACCTATATTGCTTTGACCTAATTCTTCGCATTTTCATTTAACATTTAAATTAATCATTTCTATTTTATCAAAACTTTTGCCAAAATGATATTTCTTTGATCCAATTCCCACACACTTTGCTCTAATTAAAATAAAGTTGCTCCAATTAAAATTGTAAAGAAATACAAAACATTTTTTAAAATTTGATCTATATAAAAATACTCAAGCATAAAATGCATACATAGAAAATATATTGTTTAAATCTAGTTATTTAATTTGTAGTATATTTAATTTGTGTTGAACAGACACTCATTGAATTTCACAGTATCGCGTTGAATCAATTTTCTTAACCCATATTTTATTTTTTAAGATCTACAATTTTTTTTTTAAAATAATGCAGAATGTTATCGAACGTTTAACAAGTTGTTGGCCCTGAAAAGGGCCGGTTGATAATTTTTCAAATTCAAGAACTTTTTTCAGTCTTCTTAGGCAAGAGAATTGCTTGAATGTTGGGCAAAACGCCTCCTTGAGCAATCGTAACGGTTGCGAGCAACTTGTTCAACTCCTCGTCGTTGCGGATGGCAAGTTGAAGGTGCCGAGGAATAATCCTGGTTTTCTTGTTGTCCCGGGCAGCATTGCCAGCCAACTCGAGAATTTCAGCAGCAAGATACTCCATTACTGCTGCGAGGTAGACCGGGGCTCCCGCACCAACGCGTTCGGCGTAATTGCCTTTGCGCAGCAAGCGATGAATACGGCCAACGGGGAATTGTAATCCAGCCCGGCTCGAACGGGTCTTTGACTTGGCTTTCGCTTTTCCGCCACCTTTGCCTCTGCCTGACATCGTTGATTTTACAAGTTGTAGTTGTCAATCAAATTGCGAAGATATCCGAAGATGATTTTTTTTTCTGAACGGGCCTCGTCAGACTACTGATTATTTTGGCGTTTCTACGCCGCGCCAATCAGAGAGCGACTTTCAAAAGTGGAGAGGGAAGTTTCGACTGCACCGGAGAGTCAGCTGTTGTCTTTTGTTTTTGACCTAATTTTGACGCGTCGCACTAGGTCACTAGGCGATTGATAGACGCTCTGTGATTGGCTCGCAGCAGGAACGCCAAAAGATCCAGTAATCTGACGAGGCCCAGCGAACGAAAATTTTCTGATTAGCTCTGATTGATATCATAGTGACAGAGGTTAATTAATCGAGTTAGATCAGCGATGGCTCCCAAAGCTAGTGGAAAAGTTGCCAAAAAAGCCGACAAGCCTGCGAAGAACATCACCAAGAGCAGCGACAAGAAGAAGCGAGGCAAGAAGAGGAAAGAGAGTTACGCTATCTACATCTACAAAGTCCTCAAGCAAGTCCACCCGGACACCGGCGTCTCGAGCAAGGCCATGAGTATCATGAATAGCTTCGTCAATGACATCTTCGAGCGCATCGCCGCTGAATCCTCGCGCTTGGCTCACTACAACAAGAGATCGACCATTACATCTCGGGAGATCCAAACAGCTGTAAGGCTCCTGCTTCCTGGCGAACTTGCCAAACACGCCGTCTCCGAAGGCACAAAAGCTGTAACAAAGTTCACAAGCTCCAAGTGATTTGATAATTGAAACAATCGGCCCTTTTCAGGGCCAACATCTGTTTAAACGTTCAAATAACTTTGCATCATAATTAATCAATCTTTATTGACATTTAATTCCTACGTATATAGGAATTTAATTAAATCGTACACAATTCTGTTTTTTAAATTGATTTAAAGAGCAGGTATACCATATTAAAAAAGTAGTTTACACGTGTAAATTTGGCATCACTGACAGAAAGCAAAACATAACCTATTAATCAGACGTTGATATTGTTCTATATATATTTTGTATACAAAACACGTCATTATTTGCCACAAACCATTTAAACATTAATTTCTCATCGTAACACTACGATTCAACATCTCACGATGGAATTAAAAACAGTTTTGCAAACCTGGAAAATTTGTCAAACATTTTCATAACGGACGTGTCAAACAAAAATAAGTACAGTTTAAAAAAGTGGAACAATGAAAATGCCTCGGCTGGTGCGAGACCTACTTAATTTGAAGAAAAAAAAGACTGCCCTGTGATCTAGTAAAAAAGAAATTTTATCATCCCGAGCATTCGCTCGAACCTATAACAGGAAAAAAATGCTGCCTGGCATCGGAGTCTTCGGCACGGGCAGTGTTGTCCGGCTGTTCATTCCCATTCTCCGCGAGAAAGGCTTTAAAATCGAGGCAGTATGGGGTCGAACGCTGGCCGAAGCCTCGGAGATCGCTGGGGACCTGGACATCCCATTTCACACGAGCCGCATAGACGACGTTCTACTTCGTCGCGACGTCGATCTCATATTCATCATGTGTTCGCCGAGTCTGCATGCCCAAATCGCGGTCAAGGCCCTAGGCATAGGCAAGCACGTCGTCTGCGACAAGCCAGCTGGTCTGAGCCAAAGCGAGGCTTTGAAGATGGTGAAAGCTGCTCAGTATTATCCTTCCTTGATCAGCATTGTCAATCACAGTCTGCGCTTTCTACCAGCCTTTGTTAATATGAAAACAGAAATTGAAGAGGGATACCTTGGCGGGCCTATATCTGTCATTGACGTCAGAGTGCAGATGGGAAGCTTACTTAGAGATGGTGAGTTTTTTTTTGTCAATCATTTTGCTGTTTTAGTAAAGTAACACATTTTTCATTTGAATTCAATTTTAGGATATGACTGGCTGTGCGATGAAACTATGGGTGGAGGAATTTTGTCATTAGTAGGCAGTCATGTTATAGACTTAATATCGTACATTACTCAACAAAGAGCCATAAGAGTTCATGCTGTTGTAAGGACATTTACGCAGACTACAAAGCATATAAACGGCATCAGACATGTAACATCTCCAGACTTTTGCTGCTTTCAAATGGAACTTAATGGAGGTACTATGGTAACAGCTACATTAAGCAATCACTTGCAAGGGCAAATGTGTCAAGAAGTATTAATTTGTGGTACAAATGGTCATTTGGTTGTGAAAAATGGTGATTTGCATGGTTGTAAAGGTCAACAAGAAGAAGCATTACATTTAGATGTAGAAACCGTCCAAGAATCATCTCCAGCTTCTGATTATATTCCCAGGCCCTACATTAAGGGTCTCCAAAAAATGATAAGCGCACTGAGGGAAGCTTTTCAACCTGTTGAAGATAAAAGAGGATGGATCAAAGAACCTGTATCAAAAGCTGCTACTTTTGAAGACAGCTTGTATGTTCAAGCTGTAATTGATGCACTAAAAAGGAGTAGCAAAAAAAGAGAATGGACAAAAGTTGTGATCATGACAGAAGAGCCGGATCCTAATCCATTACTTAGTGCTGCAGTCAGAGCAACTGCTATTTCTATTTAACAAAATCTAATATTGAAATTATTTTTTATTTTTTTTAACTTATTATATATTATATATTGATAACTGAACAAAATTGTAATTTTATGAATTTATCCAGAAAACATCATTTCTGGAAAGTTTCAAAAACAAAACTAGAACAATTGAGCATTTACAAAATAATAAAAAAGAAACCTTTAAAAGAACAAAGGTTCAATGAACTACTGTAGTTACTAATATTATAATGTAAGGTTACTTAAAATTTGTCTGCATTTTTCTAAGTATGAAACAAAAAGAAAGGCCACTTTGAACAAAATGTATATAAACTAATAAAAGAACTAAAGCATATTAAAAAAAAGAAACGCAACCTTATTATATTCTACTTAATTTTAAAGTAATTTAATATTTTTTAAATTTTTTATAAATTTTATTTTTATTTATCTTTTATGTATATAACACTAAATATATAAAAATGGTATCTATTTTATTTGAATCCAATTTACTTTTTTTCTTAGACTATTAACCACAGTCATGATACTTTCATAAGTTTAACAAGTGGTATTCAACAACCAGCATTTTCATCAGTATTACTCGTTAAAAAAACTGGATTTTCATTAACTAAATTTCCTTTTAATGGTCTTACACTGTTTATTTAATAAAACAATATCTCCCATGTTTAGTTTTCTTTTTATTTTGATTGAATAACAAATCAGAATTGTTATTACTTGATAAACTGATAAAAAATATGCAGAATATAGTAACAAAAAAGATTTGAAAATAAAATTTTTGTCAAGCAGGCATAATACTTTCTGCATAAAAATATAAAAATATTGTAAAAATGTAAAAAATTATAATAAACTTGATTTTGTTGTAATTAATACAAATATAATTGATTTACAAAATTATTTATTATTCATATTTGATATTTTTACAATGAAATAATTTCAATAGCAACATATAATAATTTCCATTGAGCTTGTATACATGCACTTCATGTTTAAAATAATGGTTTGCTTTACAAAGTAATGAATGACTTATTATTAAAACCTAATCGAATTAACGAGAAAAACTCAATATATTGCATTTTTTTGCTCACAGTTGACATTCAAAATAACGTCTATCTTTCAATTACAATAATAAAAAAGTAATAAAGTCTATATTATTGATCCAGTTGGTACAAGTCACAAACAAGTGTACCGCATGCTAGATAATTTGTTTTTATTTCTATACTTAAATCGACAAAACGCACATGATACCTACGAAACTTTTAGTTTTCATAGATAGCTATGGTCATTTTCATTCAAGATCATTAAATGAGTTTGAATGGCAAGCAACATAATTGTTTACACTTGTCGATTTTTAATTAGTTTGTGTATATGATTGGAACAATAAAAAGTGATACGTTTGCTTTGATATTAGCTGTATATGGATCACAATTTATAGAATTTTTGTACATAATGTCGAAACAGTAACCATCTAACTTTGATACAAATCATCAATTTTCAGCAAGAAATTGTTGTAGAATACATTGAAAAAGTTAATACTCTTAAAACAAAATATTGTTAATGAAGAAAGCACTTTTAATTGTACTATCAAGTACACTTATTTATTTTTATTATTTTATTTATTTTTTTTTATTTCAAATGTATGAAACACGTTAACAAACAGTTAAGTATAATCGGTATGCATTAAAAATTCATTGCACATCTCAATGAAATTTTCACAAGAATTTCTTTGCTAGATAAAACACTTATCTTTGTATAGAATTATTATTGCCTTGTCAACATTAGCTCATTAGTCCGATTAATCGATCAAAATAAGACTTTGAACAAGCTCTGGGAATCTTTAAATATAAAAGTTTTTTTAAACATACATACATGTGTATATATTGATTGGTGAAAAGTCATTCGCAGTGGAATTCAGACTGAGTTTAGGAGAAAGAAAAATAACGATAATTTTTTTTTTTTCGGAAAAAATAAAAAAGTATATTGAAACTGTACATCTTATCCTAGAGATACGAAAAAAAAAAGAGTAAGATAAGAACAAATTTTACAGAGTGTCAAGTGTGATTTGTTTCCAGGAAGGCCAAGCCCTGCAACCGTATCAAAAATGACCTTTTTTTTTCTTTTCTTTATCGCATATAACAACGCGCCTCGACTATTGCGCGTGGAAGGTAGACCTCGGCCGCCTAAATTTCATCAGGAGGTCCGACGACGATTGGTAGGAGCGCTCGTCTCCTCTCACAGCTTTTACAGAAGAAGCACCCCAGTTTCGGACCAGGGTAACATCTAGATCCGGCTAGACCTTGGAACGTTTGCGCGCGATCGCGTCCTCGACGGCTTTGAGTTGCTTCAGCAGCTCTTCACGCCGCGTGCTAGCCTTCTTTGAGCTCTTGGCCGACTTTTCGCCCGGTGGTGGCGACTCGGCGCTGCGCTTCTTTCCGGCCGAGCTCGAGCTACGCTCCAGCTTCTTCGAGGCTGCGATGCTCGCTGCCATGTGTTTCAGCTTCAGAGCCTCCTTGATGTCCTTGCGCTTGCGTGCGTCCGAGGATGAGTCGGACGAGTACGATGAATCCGACGAGTCAGAACTGCTGCCGCTGCTGTCTGATCCCGAACTGCTTTGCGAAGACCTGTGACAAGGGAAAGCAACATTTTTGTTTAGTAACGAAAATTTTCGGTGCTAAAATCGTTTGATTATACGAAAGATTTTAAGATTAACACTGCACTTTTCGAAATTGTTTGCGATAAATACAGGATGCTGATATTTTTGTTAATATCTTTTTTATGTATTGGAAATTTATTGTTTAGTTTCCAAATTGACTATTTTCAATTCTTCAATAATTTGAATTTATGGCTTATACTCGTGGTAACTTTTCCATTAAGATAAATGATTTATATGAGCAAGGATTAGCTTACCGCTTTTGGTTCCTTTAAGATTGCAAGAAAAAGATCGTTATATGTCATTGAAATTCAGAATAGATAGAAAAGAAACACTTTATAAATCGAAAGTCTTTAAAAAACATTTGCCTAAATTTTTCTTGCTATCTGTAGCACAGTTTATAAAACAACCCAAGAAACATTCTATTTCTAATGGCTATTAAAGTAATGATTAAAAATTACGTGTCTGACTGCTCGTCACTTCCGTCGAGCTTCGACAAGTATGCGTTCCACATTGGATTCTTTTGAGCCCCAATTTCTTCTAGTAACCTAGAGAAAGGCAATAGAATTCTTGTGTTTAAAACTACGAGCGCATCATTAAAATATTAGTGGACATACAAAAAATATGTTGTAAACGTGCAATCGTGTAAAAAATGTCGATCGCAAATGCTATTTTTGTACGTCTAAGAGTTTAAAAAGCAGATCGTCATAAGGCTTTTGAACAATGTAAGATATGATACATTTTATCAAGCTGATGGATTTTTTGGGCAGATGACAAACTTGCATTATGCAAAAAAGCTTATTTTGGAAATAAAATTCAATGTTTAACAATTACAGTTAGATTTGGAGGAAAAAAGCTTGCAACATAACAAAATATGACTACACTAATGTTCTAAAGATGCGCTAAGTTACATAAGAAATCGGGAGCCAATCTTTTGTATATTTCAATGTAATAATCGGAATATTTACATTACAATTATGAAAGTCTTATAAAAAGTGCTACAATATTCAAGAAGTAAAGGAAAAATATAAGTAATATTCATATGTACATAATTTTATTAGAAAAGTAAGAAAAGTATATTATTCAGCAATAAAAAATAGCTCAAACTTTGTTTGATAAAATAACATTAAATAAAGTTGTTAATAATTTTTTTTATATACCAAAATTAGTTGTAAAAAAAATTTGTTCAACAATTCAAAAACTTTTAAACTTCCATTTGTGATGTACATTTTTGGAATGGAATGAATGTCAAGCACAATCAACAAAAAACAACATAAATATTGTGGACATTCTCACCTACAATAAAAATAGAAAAAGAAAAATTCTAACTTGACTTAAAATTTTAAATTCTTTATGTGTAATACTATAAGAAAATCTTACATCAATACTTTACAGGTAGGTTTAAAAAAAAATAGTTGGCAAGAGTTAGTTACTTCTCAAGGTACAAACCAACGGTGAAAATGTCCTTTGCAATAAATATAGCAAGCTGAATAAGACTAGAAAGTAGCAGAAATATAAAAAAAAAGGAATTTTCAACGTAACCAACCTGGACCTCGAGTGACTCTTCATGACTTTAGCAACCGCAGCAGCAGCTAACCGCGCATTATCCCTCGCTTTTTCCCTCTGTTTGAGATGGCTAACCAGTGGACTCGGCACAGGTGGATTCACAGAACGTCGATGCAGAACCGCTGAGGGTGACAGCTTGGCCGATGAACGTGGTGACGGCGCCGGTGGATTCATCATCATCGCCGCAGCAGCCCGATGCGACGTCAGCGAGCTCGGGGGTGGGGAAGTGGGAATTTTCTTGCTGCTTACTCTGGACCTGGATGGGGGAGATGGGGAACGGGACCTGGAGACGGATTCATAAGAACTGTAGCTAGTGCGACTCGAGCTACGGCTAGAGCTAAAAACAAGTTTAACGGTGTTGTTTTTTTCAATCAGTGTGAGGCTCTTTTTTTTTCTTCAATAATTTATTTATTATCATGGTTATGGCGTTTCTTTTGTTAATTTGCGCTATTTAATGAATGTTAATAATACATTTTGTACGTTAGTAAGTATGTATAAGTAAGCAATAGAATATTTACATTATATTTATTTATTAGTAGTTCTATTTTGACGTTTAAAATTGAAAGTAAACGTTAAATTAGTTTTGTAAATAAAAGTTACGTTATGCAATAATTTTACTATTGATCAATTTATGAAGTTATTTTTTAACAATTAATATTTAAGTTAATGGACAATGTAACAAGTTATGGTTGTCATAAAATCAGAAAAATACTAATTAGTCACATTTTGAGGTCAATCGCGTAAAAAGCCAATTACCTGATGAAAAAAAAGATACCCGCACCTCTGTGAAACCGCGATTACATGCAAGAAGTAATGTTTGTTGAGCATATGAGACGTTTCGACATTACTCGAATTTTGAAGTTGAATAATTACAACTCATTTAATCAATGATAAGTTAACTATAATGAAATAAAGTGACTCTAAAAACTGTTGAAACAAAAGAAATGAAAAAAAAGCTCATAGAAGATTTTGAATAATGAACAAAAATGTCCCATATGCTTTGACTTTGTGGTAAAAAGACTGTGTGTACAAAAAAGGATTAACACAAGAGAGAAATGGGTATAGGACAAATGAGTCAACCAAGCGATAAAAGCCGTACAGCAAAGCCGAGTTTCTCGTCGAACCGATAATATTAAAAAAATAAACAAAAAGAGTCAAACGTGCAAGTACATACCTTGAGGAAGAATAAGACGAGCCAGACGAGTACGACTGTTTGCGCGAGCGCCTGCTCGACGATGTGGCGTGTCGGCTGCGTCGTACGGAAGTAGGCGACTTGCGTCTCATCCAAGGATCGGCCCATTCGTCGCCACGGCCGCGCTCTATCAAAGCCGCTTCCTCGTCCCTCCAAGCTTTGGAGGAAGGCACACGCTCTACAATGACCTCGCGCGTTGGCCGCTTAACCTTCTTCTCGTATTTGCTGCTCGAGCCCCGAGCGTAGTACTCTCGTTCCCGTGGATCTGGCGGATGGGGCGACGGAGAGATCGAGTGCGGAGTACCACGTACCAGGTGGTAATCGACTCTCTCCCTGTACTCGCCGGTGTGCGGCTCCTTGTAGCGCATTCGCCTGCAAAGCCATCATTATGTTCAATCCAAGTACGAAACTTGCATAACGCCTGCGCGCATAGCGATCAAACCGCACGACTCACCTGTAATATTCAGGCGGCGCGGCGCCGTGATAATAAGCATCGGGCTCGTCGGCGTACTCGGGCGGAGTGACACGTGCTGCGGTCCTCCTGCTGCTGACCGGCGGCTCGCGAGTCGACGGCCATCTCTCAACCGGCGTCTCCGGACTCGCTGGCCTCACGTAATATCCAGCCTCGCGCTCCAGCTCGTCCTGTCCCAGGCCAAGGTTCATCTTCTTCTCCTCGAAATCCATGTCCGACTCCTTGCGCTTGTTCGCCTTTCTCATCATCTGCGATAACAGGGAAAAGAAAACAGCTATTATAAATCTGCAAGCTTTTGGTAAAGCCTCGGAATTTTCGCGTTCATGTCAACTATGAGAAAAAAATACAACCCGCGCGCGGGGGAGGTGGCGCACATCGACTTAAACCACTAACAGAGCCTACACGCACGCGCGCGATATTGTAATAAGCATTTCTATCGGAATTAGTGGATCTTGTGGTGAACGGTCGAATTGCGGTGGTTAAGCTCGTATTAAGTCATTTCGTGATTACGGGGCACCTCCCTTATTGTTTGCATTTTTCTTCGTTGTGATAGTCATTTCATTTTTAGCACTTGTCAATTACAATATGACCAATTTCGCTTGGATGAGCGTTCGCTTTATTTTCAATATTTACTTAACGAAGTCTACTTTAATAACGGTAATGTAATTTATTTGCTTGCTGTGGTACTTGCTTACGTATCATTTTAAACGGATATTGTATTTGTTCACCCCCTTGAACTTTTTTTTTCTTTTCAATGCCATGCACTATATTTCTTGGAATAAGGTGGAATGTACGCAGTTTACGAATTCTACACAAAATTCCGTCACTCAATTTGTTAGTAGAAAAAAAAACTAAGTAAAACAGTTTATCGTTTGTTTTTTTAAAAACAACGGTTATTCACATGCTAATGCTAAAGTAGTTTTTCTTTTAATACTGTAATGGTGTATTTATTTTCTTTCTAAATTAATTAGTCTTCTATGTATACGAAACTAATAGCTTGTTTGACCAGTTGAATTACTTGTAAGATCGACAAGGGGGTGTGTAATGTAGTTTTCTTATATTATACGATTTTTATGTGCGCAAAATGTAAAATGTCTCTACTTTAAACAGATTATCTTACAATTAATTGTTTCAAAATTTGCTGCCCCTTCCATTTTCTAGGTCGTTGATTACGCATCTAAAGTAAAAATTTATAATTTTTCAAAATTTCACAAATTCTAATATAACGAGATAAGAAGACAGAAATTGAGATAGTTTACGAAAAAAATTAAAATTAAAGATGAAAATAGGAAAAAAAAATAGAATCAAGTAAAAAGTGAAAAAATGAACTTGCAATTTAATTGAAAGAAAAAGAAATATAAAACAACACAAAAAGATTGATTAACGTGACTTCAATGACCGTAAAAATGATGTGAAAATGATTTTTTTAATAAAATATATATATTACTGTAAAGAAACCATAAAAAACTCTTGCAGAGAAAACAATATTTGAAATTGATAAGTACAGTGAGAAAAATTTAAACTTGTGCTTTTTGAAATACATAACATGTATAAACTGTTCTTTAATAAGAGGAAAATGTATGAATGTATTGATGTCATTCATGTAAAGTGTAATTGTAAATAAAACAACAAAATCAGACATGAAAAAACTTTAAGTAAAAAGAAAACAATAGAAAGATAGTGAAGTACGTATTTTGATGATTATAATAGTTCTTGCCCTTACAAAGTTAATGTAATTTTGTATCATCAAATAAAAACAATATTTACAGAAGCATAAAATATTCAAAAATAAGGTTTTTATTCAAAATTCACTAATTTTTTAACAAGCTGCATTAATATTTTAAAATTTGTTAAAAAAAAAAAAATTAAATATTCAAGCAAGAACTATTAATTTGTAGAAAAAATACAAAAATTAAGAATAAAATGAAAAAAATCATTTAACTTGGTCTTAATATTAATATTTTAATTCAACATTGAGCACAGGAAAAACTTCAAACATAAGCCCCTATTAGCAAACCATAATCTAACAAATTACAAAACCGTTTTTACGATTTTTTACAGAAAAAAACCAATTCAAAATTTGATAATGCAGTTTTTTACCAATAAATAGTTTACATACAGTTTTTATTATATAAACTTTAACAAATGAAAAACTTTTTAGATGTTAAAAAAACTACATAACTGTTCTTCAAATTTATTAACTAAACACTCGGTTAATGGGAAAGTACTAAAAATGTGTTTATGTTCTTTTATCTTAATTTACATAATTTATCTTTGAAAAAAGAGGTAATTTAAGGTAAAAGGTAGACCTTTCAGATTATGAAGCCCATATTTAAGAATTTTCCTGTTTGTAGATGTTATCTTAAAAAAATTCAAAAAAATATAATGCTGTGCTACAATATGATGAAAATGTCTTAAGTAAATGAAAATTATCATAAGTAGAAATTGAAACTTACATAAAAGTAGGTATTAAGACCAAATTAATTACAAAAGAAGTTATATTTCAATGGCTACAAACTACACAAAACAAGGTATATAAATTGTTCAGAAAAATTTCTGTTTATATAGTTTTGCACAATCATATGTAAGTTTGCTTATTGTAAGTCTTCTGTAGTATGTAGCCATGAAAATAAAAATTTAATATTTTTAAAAAGTTGTTCTCGCACTAATTATGTACAAACTAATGATACAAAAACCATTAATTTTACAGTTAAAAAATAATTGCTTTTCTATTATTAGGTAAAGTGTTATTTTCAGCTAGATATTAATAAACAAATGGACCACTCAACAAACTGTTTTAAACAATGTTAGGTAATTAGTATAGTAAAACTGTGCAAGAACACCTTTAATATTATTTGATAATTATTAAAAATTTAAGAAAAAATTAAGGGTAAGCATGATTATTTAGTCCACTGATTTAAGAGGAGTAGAGGCATTGCACATTTCTTTAAGTTTTCTTGGTAACTTGAATTTAATATTAACGCTATTAAGTTTAAAAAATTATATTATTGGTTACTAAGAGCCCCTGGTTCATTATAGTTTTTAATAGCGAATTATTTATAATTTAATAGTGATACAAATTCTAAAAATTTGACCACTAGAAGGATCTGAGTATTTTCAAGTTTCTGTAATAACTTAAGTTTTTTTAACGTTGTTAATAGAGAGAAATTTTTTCGGTTACCAAGTCCAATATTCATACAAAATATATAATTATCAACAAATCGTATTTTTAAAATTTATTTTAGAAGATTTTATTTAATGAGTGGAAAAGTTGTTTATTTTTGAATTTTGAACGTTGTATTCTTGAATTTTTCTGAATTATCGATCATAACTTCATTGAAATCGATTTATGAAAAAAATACAAGAATTCTTATTGTATTACATACGATTTGTTGATGTTATTGCTTCTAAAAGTAATTACATTTAGACTCGGTAATCAATAAATTTTCATTCTTAACCACATAAACATTAAAATATCAAGTTATTCAGAAGACCTAAAAATTACTCACATTACATATTTTAAAGAATTTTAGAATAATAAACAACAAATCAATAAAAATTTTAATGCTGTAGAATGATGAAAAAATTATAATAATCCTCTGAGTTACTTTGATGACTGCAATTAACAATGTACTAAAAAGTTATCATTTTAGTATTCACAATAATTAAAATTCGTTCAAAATTCTAAAATAAACAACTTTTTTTTTTATTTCTCCACTGAATAAAATGATATTCAACTTAAATCTAAAAAACACACAAAATTCAGACTAATGAATAAACAAAATTTTATCACACAGTGGACTTGGTAACCAATAAATTTTAATGCTCTAAAAGTAACGTTAAAAATAAACTAAAGTTACCGAGTGGAAACTTAAAGAAAAAACGCAAAGATACTCAGACCCCCCGATTCGGTCGGGCTAATAATCGTTGTACACCGACCTCCTTTGCGTGTCTCAGGCCTCGTTCCCAAGCGCTTTCCGAGGGAGCATCCTCGGTTTTAGGTGGATGATGCGGAACAGGCACAGGCGGCCCGTAACCAGGCATTGGCGGCCTGACAATAGGCGGCCTTTCGATGTGTGGCCGAAACTCGTGTGGTGGATGTGGTGGTGGATAAGCCATGGGTCTGACCATATCAAACATCGTGTAGTTGCCCTTATCCGTAACTCCGGGATGGAGAAAACGACAGCTTACGCCCCACGTGCACTGGCCTCGATTGTAGAAACGACAGACTGGTCGAGGTTCAGTTTCTTCCGGACGGGCTTCGTCGCCGTCGCTCAGTTCGCCTTCTTCTAATTCTGATTCTGGTTTTTCTCCGTCTTCTTCTCCATCATCCTTGTCATTTATTTCACCTGCTTCTTTTTCTTTGTGCTACAAAAGTGGCAAACATTGTTAAACGTTATAAAATCAACAAATCACTTTGAATCTTAAATAAATTCTTCAAGATTCCCTTAATTTTACTAATTGAGAAACTTCAACTTACCTTATCCTTGTCTTTCTTATCTTTTTTCTTTTTCTTGTCCTTTTCTTTAGTTTTCTCAACAACTTCTTTAGACTTGACTGGCTCGTCGTCTTCCTTATACTCCTTTGGCTCCTTAATCTCCAACTCGCCGTCTTCCTTCACGTCTTTCCATTTTTGACCATCCGACTCAAAGTCCAGCTGCTCATGCTCAACATTCAACGTTTTCTCCTCAGCTTTGTTCTCTTCGGCTGCCTCGAGTTCAGCCGCTGTCATAGAACTTGGTCCATTTCCCATATTTGGAGTCGTTGTCTCAGGCTTCGTTGTACTTCTATGTTCGCCGTCAATGCTGTCTTGGTCCGACATATCACTCAGATGATCGTGATGCTTATGATTTTCCCTCTCTTTGTCGGATTCATCGTCCAATTCGCCGTCGCTGTCGCGCGTTGGTGGTGGAGGTGAGCGTGGTCGCTTCTTTTTCTTTTTCTTCGATACGTGAACATCGTTCGACCTGCGCGTAAAAACAACATAATCTTGCATTATAAACACAGTCAAATTTTAAAAGATGACTGGATCAAAAACAAAAAAGAAAATGAAATTGTACTTACTCGACGGGTGACTTTGGCTGGGGAGGTGGCGAAGCCGGCTCAGAGACATAGGACTTTGGCGAAGCCGGTTCCTCCGCGTGCGGACAGGCGGGCGAAGCCGGGCTCGATCTGTCGGGCGACTGTACGGACCTTGGCGAGCTTCTCGCCGCTTCGGAGTGCTGGTGTTGTGACTCATCATCGGCCGACTCCTCGTACTGGTAATTCTTGTGAGAGTGTGGACAGGAGCTGTGATCCGAATCGCCAGCTTCGTCCTCGCTTTCGGACTTGGGCGAGCCGGGCGCCGAGGCCGGAGTTTTCGGCGAGGCCGGACAGGAGAGCGGCGAAGCAGGTCCCGAGTCTACCTCCTCGGCTTCTGGTGAAGCCGGGCCCGAGGCTGGGCTACGCGGCGAGGCTGGACCCTCGGGAGGCGAGGCTGGTCCGGAGGCTGGTGAGGCCGGCCCAGAAGCTGGAGACGCTGGGCCCGAAGCAGGCGAGGCTGGTCCTGAGGCTGGCGAGGCCGGACCCGAGGCTGGCGAAGCTGGGCCTGACGCTGGCGAGGCTGGGCCCGAGGCTGGCGAGGCTGGGCCCGAGGCTGGCGAGCCCGGCCCGGATCCAGCGGACTTGCCGCTTTTGTAGGAACTATGGCTGCTGTGCTGGGAGCCCGCGATTTCCTCGTTATTACTATCCGAGGACGAGCTCTCCGAGTCCGACATTCTCGACGCTGAGTTTAATTCAGCCTGGAAACAATACAGCAACGAATTAGATCACATCTGCTCTTTTGTGAGATTGAGTTTTCATCACCCTTGATAACACCAGGAGTTTTTCGTTTAGATTTTGTATATATGTATATATTTTTTTTCATTTATTTTTTTTATTTGTGAGTTTGATGATTAATTAATTAGTCGCGAGGAGCTTAAAATAAAGGTAATTTCGTAGCTACGGTATTAACGCAGTGGTAAATGCGAATTTAAAACTTTGTTTAGCCACGATTTCGAAAATAATTTGAATTTTTAATCAAAGCAAGTAACAACCAGTGTTTTAAGCTCAACGGGAGAAAATAATAATGAATGATGGCCGAGTCTGTGTTATTTTGTTTTATACACAGTTGTAAGATTGAGAATAAGTCAATCTGACCGGGCTGGCGATGATGGTTACAATAATCAATTGCATTTATTAAAATTTTGTTTAACATATATCATAAGATATATTTTCTATTCTTTTTTTTTGTTTTTTTTTTGTTTTGATCATTTCATGTTTTGGTAATTTCAAATTTTTGTTCAAGTACTCACTCAACAATGAAATTTGACAAAGCCACAGGTGAGTGGCCGGAGGTGGCTGGGCTTACCTGTGTCGTAAAGAGCCCATGCAGTACTCGCTCTTGATGTTGCGACGCACGAAAACGTTTCTACGAGCATAACGACTCGTGGAGAAACTTTTTCTCGTGCATTCTCACGTAACAACAAACTCGAAAACTCAAACTCGCGCTTAACTGACTCGGACTTTGACTTTTTAACTCTCACGTACATTTTTTAAATAAACGTTGTTTTTTTCTCACACGTGCTGATTACTATAGACGTGTGTATAGATATAGATGTAGACAATTTAACTAGTTAATCGGGCGGCGTACTTGGGCCGGCGCGCTCTCGCGACTACTTTAGTACTTTAGTACTGCGCGGACACCGGATAAAGTAAACTTTTCGTCTCGACTGTGTGTTTTTTTTTTGTGGTCATTCTGCGCTCGGCTCATTCGGCCGAACAAACTCTCTTACAATGTGTTTGTCATTTTAATTTTATATATACTTGTAACTTTATAATCCTTTCCTTTTTATCTCTTTATTATCAACTAGAGGCACAACACAAACTACTAGAACATAATCGACATACGCAAACTGTAAACTTATACTTTTTTTTTGGCACTAGATTGTTTTGTTTTTCTTTCAATTTCATATATGTATGTTTTTTTTTTCTTTTAATTATAGCAAGCGAACTTTTGTTTTGACCTGAAAGAATGGTATTTGGGCGTGCGAAAAAATAGATAATATTAAAAAAAGCAGAAACAATAATCATAATAATAATAGTTGTAAGATATGAAGCATAGCAATGAACAGAGAAGCCAATACATCAGGTTCTATTAGATCAAGAGGTTATGCTTAGAGTCTGACATTAGTAATGTTAATGTGATTATAGTTGCAGCAGCTGACAATTGTGTTTTCTCGGTATTAGTTATTAAAGCTTATTACATTTGAACATGCATATAAAAAATTCAATTTATATTAACTTTCAACTTTGAGGATACTGGGTCATGTTATGATTGATTAGTTAGAAATTACATTTAGAAATACAGTTTTGTGGTAAATATAATTGACAATATCTTTTGAATTAAAATGAAATTATTAATTACAAATAAAATTAAAGAAAAATAAGAAAATTTTAAAGAAGATTAGAGATCAATTTTAGCAATTATTTAAACAATTTTATGATAAATAATTTAAAGTATGATTTTATTGATACTACATAAACAAGTAATCTTGTTATATAATAATAAAACTGTCTTTACTTTTCCAGTGTTTGGCAATTTCAACACAAACCAGGTACTGTATAGCATACTAATAAAAAGGTTAACTGGAGCATGTCACAATTTAAACATTAGCACAAATGCAGAGGTTTGTGAAAAACATTAAATCTTTGAAGAATATATCTACCTCATTTGATCCATTAAACATTAAGTACAGTCTACTCAGTGGAATGTCTATTATTCTAAGAATTGCATGTGGTTATGAAAAATGTAATGAAACTAAATGTCCTGGGCCTAATGACGAGAAGGATAATATTTGCATTGTCGTTCTACTGCTTGTTTAGACTCATCCATCCACATATTCCCTCTGGCACCAAATAAGCATCTGGCCAAGAATGAAGAAAAATTAAGGATTGCACATGTATACGCAGCGACGCTGAGTCACACGCGCGACATTAGTTTAGAAAACGCAGGAGGGGAAAAGCCTTTGATAATTAGGTAAAGGCATTTGAAGTGATAAGGGTAGCCCTGAGCTATGGTAAGAACGCCGAGATTACGTCAGACGGAGTGGAAAGCGAGAAGAGGCTACGCCACTATACATTGAGGGGAGTAAGCAAGGCGGAGCTGCTGCAACCGAGATCCATACTCACGGGCGGAAAAGACCGTGAGAGCTCTCTTGCTGGGGGATTAAAGGGCGCAGTCGGCGTTATAACGTGGCAGGCTGGCCGAGAGAATGAAATGCTGCGGAAAGTAAACAAGGAAGGGCGGCGAAGGTCCAGCGTGCGGGGCACCCGGACAACACCGGTGCAACGAGGCTGTTATTCGTTCGCGTTCCTCTGGAACCGACGAGATTCGCTCTGTTGTCTGTTCTATGTACATACATTATGGAGCTGTTATGCGATGGCTGAGAGCGTGTATATACGTGTGCGATTGCGTGCGGGTGGGTGAAGAGTACATAGGAGAGGATACGGCAAAGTACCTAATCTCTATGTAATGCGTGTGTACCGATAGAAAGTAGATGCATGGGCTACGTTAACAACGTCAACAAAAGATTAGAGAAAAAGAGAATGAGAGACAGATAAAGAGATAGGTGGGCGTATGTATGTGCATAAAACGGAGCAAAAAAAAAATAATAAAGTTGTTGCGAGAGTACAGGTTAAAAATGAGTGGAAGCTAAAAAAAAAGGTTGATAGAGGAAGTACGAGGACGCGAGCGTGCACGTCGATGCGTGCTCACGCCTCTGTCCACGTACCCTTGGACACCAGGAGAAATCGGAGTGTCCTCTCGTCCAGACCACAGAATACAACCGTGCGTCTCCAAAAAGGAAGAAATAGAAAGACAGAGCGAGATAAAGAGTACAAGATTGAAAGTGAGAGAAAGAGTGAGAGAGAGAGAGAAAGAGATAGATAGAGGAAGTGAATTAATGCTTGTCAGTTTGTAGGTTATGAGCGTTACCTTGTCCGTCGGACGTAGAGCGGCGGCACGTCGTGATGAACCGGTGGGAATTGCTGCGATGCCCGGACGATGCGTGTGGTTGAGCAGCCCACCCAAGGGCAGCACTCGTCCGCTTCTGCGACAATTCGTTATCGGTGCCTCTCCGAGTATATATGCTCTGTATTCTCCCTTGAATCTCTTTAATTTCACGACTGGTAGCTCTCCCTCTCTCCACGAAGCCTCCTTGCCTCTCACGTACCGAGAGCAAAATGGTCGACGCTACAACGGGCCCGACAAGAGCACGGGACGCCGACGCCGCTTATACGCCTCCCCTCCCCCCTCCTCTATCTCTCTTCACGGGTTAAGCTCCACCTCCGCCTCTAACGCTAACGCTAACGCCACGCTCCCTCTCTCTCTCTCTCTCTCTCGATTTACTTAACTTAATTTTCCTCAACGTTCTCTGTCTCGCTCAGGTAGAGAAGTGCAGACTGGAAAATCGATTGACCTGCGCGTTTCCCAGACGTCTCTCTCTCTCTCTCTCCCCCGCGGTTATTCTCCTTTTGCCGTTGCTTTTCCAGCGCGGCGCTCTCGCTTCTCGCTCCCGGTGCGGGAACACCCGCCCTTTCGCGCAGCTTTCGCTTTCTATTATCTCGGGCTTTCGACCAATCAACGCCTATCGAGCTGATTTGCATCATTTGAGGGGAAAAGAAAGAGAGACAGATGGAGAAGCAAAAGGGATGACTGAGAGAGATATACACAACATACGGAAAACGGAGCAAATATATACAAATGCCGACATTTACGAGGGGGTGGCGTTCTATTACTCTACTCCATAGAAGTACTATTTCCGTGTGTAGTAGGCGTAGATTTTTAAATGAACTTGGATTAATCGCTTGGCAACGTATGCGTAAACGCCAATACTTCATGCCGGCCGTTTTTACCGGTCATCTCTTTCCCTCTCCATCTTGGCACTTTCCTTTTTGTATTTAAAAAAAAAGTCAGGTCAGTAGTGAAGGACTTATACCTACATGGTTTGCTGGACGCTATGTAAATAGGTACGGAAGAAAGAATAATGCTCATCGATTATGTAATGAAATTTATTTCAGTAACGAGCTAGATTTACCGTTAAAAGATGACAAAGGGCAGATAAAAGGTACATGTATTTATGCAGGCATGATTGTAGTACAACTAAAAAGAGTAATTATTAAAAAAATTAAGTCGTAACGTTTTTGTCGTAAAATTAGTAAAAAAAATTGTTTTTAAAAAGGTTCAGTTTTAGTTGGAAATACTGAAATTACATTTATAAAGGAAAATAACAAGTTCATATTTAAATAACAATTTTTATGTATTATTTTTTAGATTCAGTATAAGTAAAGGAAGGATAATTAGTGGAAAATCAAAAGTCTTTTGGCAATCAAATAGCCACTTTATAATATATTTCCATTAATAATTACACATAACAGACTTGACGAAACAAAATAAAAACAGCAACCATAATATTCATTGTAGTCACTAGTACTTTCTTTTACCGGTTATTTACAATAAATCAACTTAACTTGTATACAAATTACAAATCATATATGTACACAAAAGAGCATAGCTAAAAGCTTGGATATATAAATTAAAAATTTTTGAGCGAAAATTTTATAATCATGTATATATATTTATATCATATAAATATATATATATTCATATATTTATATATATATGTATTTATAAATAATATGCATAATTGACTAACTTTCCCTAAAAAATGGGATACGATTATAAACTTTTGTGTAAAAGACTTCTCCATTCGACGAATAACAAATTGTTCGATAGACAGCCGCGTAAATTTGTACGTCGGCCTCGTTTATTTATTTACTTATTTATATTATATGTATACCATTGCAAAAGCATTCAAAATTGAATCGAAACGCGCGATTCCTCACGTAGAAAAAAATATAGCTAATCGCTAACGAGATAATGTACTTTCGTGATCTTGGCTTTATGCGCTAAAAATGTCGATTGAGCGTAGCCGAGAATCGAAGCTTATTTCGTATATGTATTGGTATAAAAAATGTCCACTAAGTGCTATAAATTGATTAATGTGGAATGTGCACTTTTGTTGGAATGTGTAGGGGAATACTGATGGCCACATGGTCAACAGGATCATCAACATTACAATCATTCTTGAATGCTGAGTAGTCCTCTTATGGTAATTGCTCAACATAATTTTTAGGTATTAACCCAGTCTTACCATTCAAAGTACCGACCAACCATCCTGGTTCACTTGAAGGTTGAACTGAAAATAAACGATTCCTTTCATTTATTCCGCCATGAAAAAAATTATATTATCATGAAAACTTCAAAATTCTTACCATTTGTGATTATCTGATTCGGTTCAAACGATAATTCGCCATCACTTTCCGCCATACAAGCGTAAAGTGTTCTTACCCTCCTGTAAATTTAAAAAAATCGTTAGTTTTTTAACATCAATAAAAAAAAAAAATAGCAAAAAGTATAAATTAAAATCTTACCAAATTCCTACACCAGGACTTGAACGACCACTACTAGGTGACGTGTTAACTCTGAATTAAATAATGTTAAATTAGTTAATAACCTTTACACAAAAAAATACATTTAAGAAAATAGTGATACTCACAAAGACATTATTGGATTACTACGTAGTGCATAATTGAAATGAGTATTAACCAACATTGAGTCTCGTTTTTGTTTAACGGGTACGCCAGTGTTATGATATGGTGGTGGATCACTAGCTATTGATTCACTGGAGCTACTTGTATTTCCACTAGCCGAAACTGTAACGATGCATAAAAATATAAATTAGGTACAAAATATATATGTAACATCACATGAGATTGTATAATGATGACAAAATTTACCCCGTTCAGTTGAATGGTACATGCAATTAACATTGCGGTTTTTTAATCGTCCAATCTCAGCATACATAGGCATTCTATGACTAGGACGTTCTGGTTCCTGGTAATCTTCACCGTTTTTCTGATCCGCATCTATTAGCGGTGCTTTAGAAGTTACGGATAAAGGGCTATCGTAGTAAGACCTTGTTATTTCCTTTAAAAACAACAAAAAAATATTTTATAGCGTACATTTCATTTATATTGAAAATAATTTACAGATCAAAAGAAAGTCTTACTTGCACTGTAGCCGGCACCACAGTATGCACCGAAAAACATGGTAAATGTACAGCTCCATTTCCAGTAACGCTTGACTGTTGTTGTTGCTGTGGTGACTGTTGCTGCGCTTGTTGCTGTTGCGGAGACTGCTGTTGCGCTTGTTGCTGCTGCGGTGATGATTGCGATAGCTCTTCCTTATCCTCTCCACGAGGTGAAGTAGTTACCGGCAAACTCTGCGCAGAACTAGGCGACTCTTGCGGAGGACCGGCAGTAATTCTCTCGCAATTTTCAATAAGTATTTCTACGACAATGTTATAAAACTTGATATCCATAATTGAAGCGACTGTTTCCTCTTCTGGACGCAGTAGGGTTGGGCCAAAGCACACCGCTAAATTTCCAACGGTCATAAGGTTTTTATCACATTTTTTTGCAACTCTGGAAATGGAAAAGTAATTTTTATTCACTGATGACTTGTCTAAAAGATTGAATAATTATACATTAGCTTGGATAATTACTTGCGAAGGTGATTGATAAGTAACAAAAGAACATTATGATTTGGCTTAGGGAGGCGATACACAAGTATGTGTATGTCGTTAACCCGTAGTTCTTTCGATTCTTGTTCTAAAAAAATAAAAGAATCATTTTAATTTCAAATACTAACAGTTAAATTAATAATCTTTTGACATGATATACTCACTAGCTGCAGCAATAAAACTAGCATAATATCGAAATGTCATAAGAGGCTCTGATAGAGTTCTCAAGTAAGTTTTTAGAGCACTTGTAATCGTTTTGCTTTCCCATTCATAACGATTCTCTAGAGTCAGTTTTTCTAATTTCCTTCTGTCAAGACCCATAGCAAGTAGTTTACTAACTTTAGATGCTACACCTACTACTCGATACAGTCCTTGTTCTTCTAAACCTAAAGAACAATAATTTATTTTTATCGCGTTAGTTTTATTTACACAAAGAGCAAAATATTTCATAAAGTGTAAACTCCATACCTCTATCTTCAAGTGCTTGAATGCATTTAGAAATAAACATTAAGCCAGTGGTATCAATCACATTTTCATCTGGTTTAGCTAAAGGACCTTGTAGAGCAAGCACCTTCAATAGATAAATAATATTTAATATTTTGGGAAAAGTTTATTTATTACTTGAAAAAAATTATGTAACTTACAGGTTCCCGCCCGTCCATAGCGTCCATCCAATTTTTTCTATCGTTTTCTGACATTGCTTGGAATGTATACACAATACCAGGCCTGAAAAATAATACATTATTATAAAACTATTTCACCAGTTGATATATTAATAACTACAGTTGTTGAATAACTTGAATATTTAATAAATTTTTATGAGTAATATCTTTTAACAAACACAAAACATAAATATTTAATCACTTGATAATGTTACAAATTAACAATTATATTTTAACAAGTGTTAAAAGACACACATTTTTCATAGAGAATAGAAAAAAAAGATAGTGAATCCAATGAAAAGTCTAACCTTCCAACAGCAGTAATGTCAAAACAAAATCTTCTTTCTATCGACTCTGACGTACGTCGTACACAGGATGCCAGAGTAAAAGTATCTTTATTGCTCTGTTAAAGAAACAAGAGAATTGTTAGTTCACTTATAACATGCAAAGTTTTTGACAAAATTTGAATTTGGTGCAAGGTCGTTGAACTTACAAATTTGCTTGTGAGCTGGTTATAGGGTATCATAGTAAATTCCTTTTTATCTTTTTGATATGTGCAATATTGTTTTGTCATAGTGGTTCCAAAAGCCTCTGTAAAAATAATCGCGATATCTTTCCGCTTTTTTACATGCACTACTAATCTACAATTCTTTCTTTGTTTATATTTAATTTGAAATCTTTTAAATGATTTAAAGAATCTTTTAATAAACAGTAAACATTATAATATTTAGTGAAATATAATGAAAAAAATAATTGTAAGTTCAGAAACGGAAAAATGCATCAACAGTGAGATAGTTAAGATCACAAACATAAAACATTAAATTAATAAATGTATAATTTGAATAATTTGCTATCACTCACTCTTTTCTATGAGGTATAAGTACCCTTCTCTTGTGTAAAGTTTGTTAGGGCCGCTTTCAATGGCAGACTAAAAAAACACATTAAATTGTATAATTAAGTATAATAGTAATTATTAATTATAAGTTAATAGCTTTATTAAAAATTATTCAAATAAATACAGAAATATGTATTTGCATCAGTTAATTGAACAAATTTATTAATAAAGCATTATAGAGCATGGTAACAAAGATCAAAGTACATACCTTTTTTACGTCCTTCATTTTATTCATAAGGGACTCTGTTTTATCCCGCGTAGCATCGAAATTCTCTCTAGTCTTATAAAACACACACACACGCAAAATTAGACATTAGTTGTAAGTTTATAAGCAAGCAATAATTCAACAAAAATGTATTCAGTCTGGACTTGAAATTAATTGCTTTATTAATATTCTTATTATTGAAAAAACTAATTTTTAAAGGCATACATAATAAACACTATTTTTTTAGTGATAACTAAATTTTTTAGTCAATCTCATAACTAATACAATTTTTTTAAACTAATACCAAAAATTGTGTTTATTAAATTTTCAATTCAAAAGCACACAAGTTTTATGATTGTCCATCACCAAAATTAATTTAAAATTTTTTTAAATAAAAGCTTTTGATTTTATAAAGAAAGCTTGTCAGAAGTTAAATATTTTTATATTATAAAATTAAAGCTAACCTTTTGTATTTTGTACTGCAGCTCAGTCATGTATGGTTTAAAGTCCTTAGCCACTTCGTGTCCTTGATGATAAAATGTGAGCCAACCAAACATAAAACTCAGCAACTGTGAAATCATAGATTGTTTTTTAGTTTTTTTGTATTAGAATGGTTAATAAAAATTAGTAAAAGGAACTCACCGTTTCAACAAATTCAAATTTCTTGCGCTCTTGTACCTCTTGTAACAGAAAAACATATTCTAAGCTTGCTTGGCAAAAATGCCTTTCGGCCATGTCCAGTGTCGCATCCGCCTAATGAAACGATTGATTTTATCAAGATCATTTAATAATTAAATAGCAACTTTAAATACAATTATTGATGCTAAACAAAACGATGTGTAACAAATACTTTACTTGAGAAATAAATACAAATTTAAAATAATTTTACATAAAAATATGAATGTTTGAATTCAATAATAGTACATTTCGATACAAGTGCGTAAAAAGTGATTCGTAACGAGTGTGAGGTTTGTCGCCCAAGCGGAGCGAGGGTGACAACTCACACGAGTTAAAAATCACTTTTTCCACGAGTATCGAACGATATTTTTCCTAAATGCGTGGGCAAAGTGCGCTCACTTTGCGCACGCAGTTAGGAAAATCCTATTTTAAGTAATTTTAGTACTACACATGTACAATAAATACAATTATTATACCTCTTGGAGAACATTGTCTTGCTTTTTAGTAGATAGATTCAAATATCGTTCTTGACTCTGACAAAACTTAGTTGTCTGCTTTTCAAACTTTTTCTTTCCTTCCTGTAAATCATAAAGAGCAATAAGAAGACCTTATGCTATTTAATTATAAGCAAATAAGTATAATTAATTACCTTTACACCTCCTATATGCACTTTTCTAAATTTCTCTAACGGCAGTATGATTTGATCGTATGCTCTTTCCAGCTAAAATAATATAATGTTATTATGTTTAATGTTACTTTATAAATATATTTGTAATTAATAAAAACAATAAAATGTGAAAACTCAAATGTTGTGTTTCAAATGTGTTACAAATTTCACTAACAAAAGCAATGTCAAACTATATAAGAAAAACTACTTTTCATTCCATGAAGAACAATGGAAAGGTAAAAGAGATAAGAAAATTTAAGAACTTTACTGTTCTTCCATATGTAAAATAAAAAAAATAATTTATTTGGAATAAAATTTTATAACAAACATTCTTAAAATGGATCTAACATCAACATGGATATAATTAAAAGCAAATTGAACAATTTTTGTTTGAAAATTATCTAAAATATTCTACAGTCTAAATCAATTAGGGTAGTTCTATAACAAATTCTTTACAATCAAATATTTAAATTTAAATATTTACACAAACAAAAATGATTTTTTGATAAAAAATACATATGCTGTAATTGTATCAATTATTGTACCTTACATTAAGCACACCAAAACATAAAAATAATTCTAAATATTTGGCATCAATAAAAAAATGAAAATATTTTATGAAATATTATATAATGAATATCAAAAAAATTTACAATATTTTTTTATATTCAAGCAAAAAATTGTACATATTTTTATTTCAATTTTAAGTAGAATTGATATTTTTACATTGTTTAAAAGTAATGTTTATTATTCATATAAAAATTTTTATTGCAAGTTAATAGTATTATTAGAATATTTAGAATTTCTTAGTTTATACAATGTAAGGTTCAAGAATTAAAATTGAAAAATTAAAATAAGAAAATACTGCAATTATTTTATCTTTTGTTGATAGAATTGTTAACTCCAACATACAGTTTTTCAGCAATATTTCTTTTTTAATTTCTTTTCTTTATTATATTTTTAAAAACTGAAAAGATGTAATAATCAGTAATTTTGGCTATAAGAAAATTTCAGTAAAAGATATAAGTTATATATGAAAGAAAAGTTTAATTAGTTAAAACATGTGTGATAAAGGTGTTGAGTGTACTTGTGATAGAAAACAATAGTGAAGACACACGAACAAAGTAGTTTTTTTTACCACTGACTCACTTTGTTATCCTTTGTGAAAAAGAATGAAAATTGAATTGTTAAGCATTTGAGTGTTGTGAGTTTTTAAGTATAAATTTTCATTGTAGAATAAAAATATCAAACGCGAAAAAATTACAGCGTTGCTAATGTGCTAAGTTTGTGCATACCATGCGATCACGCTCGTCTTCGATCAACGCAATGAGTTTACCAAATTCCTTCAGGCTTTGGGATATGTGTAATTCATCTTCAGTTTGGGTTTCACCAATACATTCAAAGCTGAAATTTTGCAATGTCTTCGAGAATGCCCTCTGAGCTCGGGAAAGATCTGCAACACAGGGCATTTTGATATTAATATTGTGCTTTGGTTGGAAAAAAAATTAAATTAATAGAGTAAATTTTTCATAGTTTTAAGTTTATATTTTAGATTTTCAAGTTGTAATTTTCTATTATAAACACAACTGTAACTCATGAGACCAATATAGTCAGTGTTTCTATACAAATAATAAAAGAATTTAAAACTTATTTTTCATATCAGCATTTTGAATTATTGGTATTTTACCTCATATTATTAGTAAAAGCATTTATAACTATCTAATCAATATAACATCTATATTAGTCATTAAAATAATCTTATTTATCCAACATCAGTTTGAATGTAATCAATATCTTGTAAAAGCTGAAAAATTATCTGATCAAAAGTATATCAGTTGAATTTTATAATAGTGTGCTTCAACTTTAATGTTACTTAGACATTTATACAGTTTTATAATTCATTAGGCATAAAACTTTATTTATGTGGCATTTGTTATTACAAATTTTTGCCTCAAAAAGACTTTCTCAAACTATTAGACAATAACTTGAAGTATTCAAATACTCAATAAATTTTTTATTGCAATTCAATAACATACTGTACACATTGAAAAATCAAATTATATACAAAAATAATAATGTATAAAAAATTTAAAAATATAAAAATGGATTGAAATTTATTAAAAGTGGATTTAAAAATAAAAAAAAAACTATAATGAATTATAAAATACATGACTTTACTACTTGGATTAATAATTGTAGGACTAGTAATATATGCAGTATAATAGTAAAAACAAGTTATAAAAATATACATGGGGTGATACACTCTGCAAATTTTTTACATCTAAAACTAACAGTGTCTCACCACATGACACAGATAATAATAAAAATTCAATTGAAGCAAGATAACTACATATCTGAGTATAGGATATTTACTATGTTTTATTTGCTAAGGTTTAAATTGGAGTTGTTTTATTATGAGGTTTTCTATAATTATTGTTAGTTTAAGGACTAAATTTTGTCCATTTAAGAAGTACATAAATAAATAAAAAATAATATTTCAGATTACTCAATGCAAATCAACTTGACATCAAGAGTACTGTGAAGCAAGGCACTTGATACGGCAGCTCAATAAATTGAGCACAAATGCATGGAAGAGGGCAGGTGAAGGCCAACAAGAGACGATGACATGCCATATAGCGAAAGGCCTGACATTTCTAATCGCAATATGAGTGTGCATTAGCCTAAAATTGATGCGCCATGACATAATCATTATCAGGCACAGAGGCTTTGATAGCCGACTCACACATGAATACCCATATGTGCAAGATAAAAAGTATTTGAAGCAGTGCAGAAGAGGAGGAAGAGTTGGAGCCCTCAATGAACGTGACCTTCCCTCTTGCCAGTGCAGAGACAGCGAAGCAGAGAGGAGAATAACCACCTGCAGCTCTTCAGACAAGCACATAGTGAGAAAGAGAGTTGCCATTGAAAGGGGGAGATACGCGAGAGAGAGAGAGAGAAAGAGCGAGACAGGGGGAGGGACGCGTGGAGGGCCCGGCACCATTTGCATCGTAGCCGCTCCCCCCTGTTCCCTGCCAGCCGCCCCCTGAGCTCCGACCAGACGTTCAAATTGCGATTAATTAAACACGACGCGAGAGAGCCGGGACGCGTCAAGGGCCAGCCGAGGAAACAGGAGCAGAAAAAGCTCTGGCGTCCCTCCTGCCGCGCGCGCGCGCGCGTGATATCTCTTCGGTGTGTCTCGGGGCGCCGCGCGCGCGGGGCCGCCTTTGCCATCGCTCTTGTGTGTGCGACGTCGCGCGTCACTGAGCGGGGCGTTTTTCGCGTTTTTCGCCTCATCATCACTTTTGGACGGAGAAGGAAGGAAAAGGTAGAAACAGGATGTATACGTACTTTTGGCAGCTGAGAGCAGATCCTTGACCTCCTTGATGAGCCGCTTGATCTGCTGGCTTGTCTTATCGAGCTCGCGCTCGTGATAATGAAGGTTCTCGCGGAAGTAGGGGCTGTCCGTGAGGCAATCCGTGAACTCGAGCGGCTTCAGACCAACACCCATGTTACTTCTTCCGCAGCGGCTTTGGCCTCCTCGTCGTCTTCGTCGTCGTCGCCGTCGTCGTTGCCGTGGTGGTCGTAGGGCTTGGAGCTCCCGCGCTGGCAGTCATTTAATCGCAAGCCAACAGCGCGCACACCCAGACTCCTCTACTGCTGCTGCCAAAACGCTCGGCGTAGCAGCAACGACAGCACCGCGCGACGATTAGAGCTGCACTGCTGGCACCGCTGCTGCTGCTGTTGTCCTCGTCGGCTGTACCGCCGGCGCTGTCGCCACTGGCCACTGCTGATATTGCACGGATGACTCGCTGATGCGGCAGCACCGCTCGTTTACAACAACAATCGCGTCCTCGTCGTCTACGTCCCGCCGTGGCAGCCGCCTCTCCCAACTGCACGTGCATTAGGCGCGCTCCCCGCACCTTCGCTACTCTGCCGCTGCTGCTACTGTACAGGGGCTCTCCAGGCCACAGTGCACCTCCCCCTCGCTCTATAAGTACCCCCCGAGGAACGATTTTCCCTTCGAGCAAACGAACAGCGTTGCTCCGCTGCTGCTGCTACGCATACACGGGGGCTTTTCCTTTGGATTGGCACTGTCCGTCCGACACGCACTTGTAAACTCGCTGGTCAAGGAGAGGTATCTCTCCCGCTCTCGCGCACACTTTCTACAGCAGCACACGTTGGGCTTGCGTACGCGAGCCTGCCTACGTATACACGTAGACGCACACTGTCCCTGTAAACGCTCGCGCGCGAGAGAGCCTAACTTTTCTCTCTCTTCTGCGGGAGAGTCGCGAGCACGCTCCTCCGTGGACGCGATCTCTGCTGCTGCTGCTGCTTACCGCCCCGCCACCGTCGCTTTCTCTCTCTCGCACTCCGTTGCTCCGTCTTTGTCGCTTACAAGCGCGCGCGCGCACACAGACAGACGCACACAGAATGTACAAGCAGGCGCAGGGGGGGACGCGCGCGCAGAGAGCAGTCCTTCGTGCCGAGCAGCGCCCGAGAGAGATTATCCCGGCGCGAAATGTATCTCTTCCTCTCTCTCTCTCTCTCTTGCTACCTTCTTATCTGGCGCACACCTTCTCTCTCAGCAGCCCGGATAGCATTGCCGGTGTGTGTGCTCTGCTGAGCTGCAGCTCCTCGTCGTCGGCCCTTTCCGCGGCTCCTCTCCTCGACGGCGATATTGCTCAGCAGTTCCCCTCCGCGCGCACGCACCTAAAGCCCCCCCGTTCCCAAGAGAGTGTATTGGTAAGGCGCGTCTCTCTCTCTCTCTCTTGCACATTCACAAACACACACGGATTCGGCGTAGTCACGCAGCAGCGAGGGGTAGAGGAGGGCGGGGGGGCAGTGATTATCGGCACGTATACCTTCGGCTCTCTGTATATCTCACAATCGCGCCTGATAATCGCCGATCCCCCGTGTCACGGCGTCACCAGCGCACCTATATTTCGAGGGCCTCTCCTCGCAACTCCTCTGCGCGCTCTAGCACAAAATCTTGGCTGTGTTCTCTCTTTCTTGCACTCGTGCAAACACGCTCGGCAGACGCGCCACGGTTTCTTCTCTTTCTCTCTCTGTTGGGTGTTCGCGTCTACGCGTCCGTCTCTCTTTCTCACTACGATGTGTATTACGCCCGTGCGTGCGTGAACTCGCCTCTCCTTTTAGCCGCGCACGATATTATTGCCACGAAGCGAGAAAGAGAGAGGGAGACATTTGCGAAGGGGAGGAGAGGACGCGCTAAAGTATCTATGTGTGCATCGGTGTGAATGAGCGGCGGCGCGGAGCGGGCGGGGGGGAGGTGACGGTTGCCGAGGACCGTCGTAAAACCGTAGTAAAAGTCAAAGGTTTTCCCAAGATTTGCTCTCTCTCTCTCTCTCTCGATTCTCCGCATACCAGGCATTTTTTCCAGGTATTTTTCGAGCCGTGCCTGCGCGCTCTTTGACGCAGGGCCAACGACGCCGTTTTAGTTTACCTGACTCTCTATCTCCCTCTCACACGCGTCAATATTATTACGTGCACGCTCTTGTACGTTTGCGTGTGCGCGCGCTCCGCCACGCGCGCCCGCCCGCCTTCCAGAATTGCGGTTTTCCTCCCCCCCGTCAATGTACTACGTATATATATATATATCTATCCCGTGTGTCTATTTCACGTCACGTCGCTTACGTAACTCGTCTATATTACCCCCCCCCCGGCCGTCCGTCCCCCAAACCTGCGTTTGTTATGATCGTTTGGATTTTAACGGGTTTTTAATAAACTTGCATTGTTATACGCCGGCTACTATACGCGCTTTGTTACTACAAAGGCGCTCCGCATTTTTCTTCGGCGAAACGATCGCGGCGCGTCGTTAAACGTTCGAAAGGACATTTTTAATGCATTGTTTAAACCGGCGCGCACGTACGCGGCCCCGCGCACACTGAAATATCCGCTTGATAACAGTGTATTTTTTTTCTTTTTCGAGCAAAAAAAAAAGTGCACCGCAAACACTTAATGGACTTCGAAGAAAAAAAAAGACGTATACGTGTACAGGTTTTATCTGGATGTAGATAAAAGAAAAACGATCGCGAGGCAAGATGTTGGACGGAAAATCTGTGATATTAATATATTCTGTATTAAAAATATGTTTCAATTTTGAGCTAAATCCAAAAACTGAAGGTTTAACGAACAATCGCGAGTTATCGTTTTTGGCCAGCGCTGCTCCGGATAACAAAGAAAAAGGAAAAAAAAGCAAATAAAAAAAAAGAGAAAAGAACTGCGCATTCCTCGGGTTCCAAGGAATTGTGTGTAAAAGGCACACACGCTCTGCTTACACTCATCTCTCGGGCGTCGTCGCCGGTGCAATGACGCGGGGCGGGAGCCTCGAGACTGGTGACAGGAGCATTCTGCGATCGATCAGGTCGCTAGAGCGTATAGAGAGCTCTCCGGACTATGCTTTTGTATGTCGCGCGCTCTGCGCCGCTGCTCTCTCTCTCTCTCTCTCGCTCTCGAGAACCGAGAAAAGCATGGCGGCGACTGACAAGCCGCGTCGCGTTCCTACATATCCGCCCCCCCCCTTGTTTTTAGCAATACACAAGCTTGAACTTACATTGTCATCGGGATATCTCTCGTTGCGGATATACAAACCAACGGGATATACCTACATTGTCCTTCCAGGATGGCTGAGACGGAGCAGGCGATGGAGGGCTTCATCTGCCCTATCTGCATGACGGACTTCAAAACGCCGACACTGTTGACCAAACATTTCGAGGATTATCACAAGGACGATCCGGAGATACTCCGATCTCTCAAGGGTTCGTTCTCTCTTTTTCTCAGGCTTGTTTATCTTTTGTTTCTTTTGCTTCTGCTAATCAGCTGATCTCTGCCATTGGAATGCGAGTTATTGTTCAGTTTTTGTTTGTTTCGAAGACAGAGAAATGACGGGGACCGATTGATCGCGATGATAAATAAGAGTTTGGTTTTTGAGAGTATAGTTTGTTTATTATTATTACTGTTGAGCAAGTTTTGAACGAGCTTTATGTGCAAAATTAATTAACGCAGTGTCTTTTTAGTTGTTTGGTTGGTGAAGTCATTATTTTTATCTTTGCTTTTATAAGATTAATACAAATTGTTAATTATTACTTGTTGAAACTCATAATAAAAAAGATTATTCTTGATTGCAGATCTCTTTGGCAAAGCTAAAAAGAAAATTCTGAAACAAGATGAAATACCAGATTATTCAGCTCCAATTTTATCAACCGATCAGAAAAACAAACAAGAAATTGATTGGGGTCCTCAGGATATTGGTAATAATTTATTTTTTCTATAAATAAATTTTTTTATGTATTTGTGTATGATGATTATGATAAAATTTTGTTAAAATTTTAGGTGCTATGAAATCACACACAAAGTATTTCAAAGAAGTGAGAAATACTAGACTAGAGAGATATTCTTCAGAGACCAATAAACTTATTATAAGACTGGACAAATTGCTTCATAATGTACCAAGTGATCCTATAGAGAGAAAGGGTACTTGAATTTACTATTAAATTTAAAAAATAATTAATTGTTTTAATAAACTGGATATATTTTATAGCTCGTGAACGAGAGATTGTACCATGGATGGATGACAAAGATGTCAGACTGTGTCTTACGTGTGCAAAAAGTTTTAATATAACTAGAAGAAAGCATCATTGCAGATTATGTGGTGTAATGATGTGCCATGACTGCAGTCTATTTTTATCTCTTTCTGAAGCTCGTGAGTGATACACACAATTACTCTTTACAATAATATTATTTTGAACTCGTAAATATTCAGTCATTAAAACAAATAGCATTTAAAAGAGTATTAAAAACTGTTCCAGGTAAAATGACGTCTCCAGCTTCTGTGCAAGATGATTCAGCTCTCTCGCCAACGTCTGATGCCCCGCGTCTTGCAGGTCGATTAATGCAAGCAGGCTTTGGTCTGACAAAACTCGCCCGTTCACCATCCAGTGGTAGCCTTAACAGCGTCCTATCTATTATAAGCGATTCGTCGAGCAGCGAACAATATTTACGCGTCTGCCAGCACTGCAAAAATCTTCTCGACGCCAGAGAAAGATTAAAAGCTAGACATTTTGAAAAGCCCGTGGTCTATCAGTTCTACGACAAAATGCAGACGCAAATACAAGAGGCTAATCGTTTTATAGATATGTACTACAAAATGTGGAATTCGTTGAACGAAGGCGAATCTACTTACGATCTGCGAGACGCGCAGATGGTGAGAGGAAAGATTGCCAAAATTGGCGACAACATAGACTTGATAAGTAAAAGAATAGCAACCCTCGTCAATGTAGACGACAATAGCTCAGCTTCTTTGAAACAAGAGTTTAGACTGAATCAGATGGTAAGGACAGCCGCGATGATTTATTTAAAAAATGAATTGTTGAGAACACCACCTGTGCCAACCGAAGAAGAATACGAGGCTATAAAAAAAGAACGGCAAGAAAGAGCCAGGGCGAAAATTGAGTACGAGAGGCAATTGGAAGAGGAACAAAGAGAAAGATTGAGAGAATCTCAGAGAGATACACCTCAGAAAGGTTTTGATAGTAGCAGAAGAAGAAGTCCTACATCTTCATCAAAACAGGTACTGCATTGCTTCTTGCTCGTTACTAATTTTATGTACATTTCATTAATAAGTTATTAATCTATACGTTATTTTTAGTTGGTTCTGGACCAATCTCAAGGATGGGGAACGTCGACTCGTCCTGGTGGAAACATGATGATATCTTCCACATCGTTAGATCCGTTTGTCGAACAAATGAGTAATCTGCGATTCTACATAAAACAAGCGCGAGAAGAGTGCAAGTTCGAGGAAGTGGCTGCTTTGGAAAAGAATTTGAAGGAACTACAAAGTGCCTACTTTGCTATGCAACAAAGTGATAGTAACAATTGACTGACTAACTATTATAAATCAATTTCACTGCGATATACGCGACTGATAAGGTACATTGGAATTACCAAAAAAGCCGTGTTAAGTTATAAAACAAAAAAAAAACATTTATTACGAAAATTTATTATTGTTAATTTATTAAAAATAAGCGTTATTATCGTATTTACAAGTTTTCTTATGCCTGCATTTATAGATCGAAAAATCTTGTTGCGTCTCAAGCCTTCTATTTACACTTTTTAACTGGCGAGGGCTGTGTTGATTAAACGCCTGAAGGCTCCTCGCAGTTATCAGTTTTCGCATTGTACTCCAAGACGACCAATGGAATATTAGGAGTGATCTGACTAACTGTCGACTCCGATACAACTGGCCTATTCGACTCTTGATCAAACGTCGAAGTCGTCGACTCTTCGGTCGTCTCCGTCGTTATCCGGCTGTCACTAAGCGACGTATTGTGATTCATACTATCGCTCACGGCCGTGTTACGAGTGCTGTCCGCCTGCTCGGATTCGTTATTGTCAGCGTCTTCAGTTTTTGGATCAGAATACACTGGTATGGGGTCATTGTTGTACCTCACAAACACCGGCAGATCCTCGGTTGGCAGTGCCTGTAGGACGAACTTGTCTTCGCTCTGCAAAATAATTGCGTTAGTCATCGAGCCATAAAGGACTAAAGTTATCAAAATCAGGAATAGTTACCTTTACAACCGAAGAGTTCGAGAACTCAATCAAGTCACGGGATATGCTAAACTCCATAAGATCCGATTTTTCCTTCTCGGCGAGATTGGACTCCTTGCTGTCTGGCCTTACCACCTCGGCAACACAATCGATGTTGGCCTTAACGTTCGCCGGACTCTCCCGGTAGTTGAGCGACCAGACTTGAGGCTGAGGCTGTGGGGGTGTTATTCGAGCTTGTTGTTTCAACAACTCCTCCAGCATTTTTTCGGACACCTCTATGGCAGCCGCTGGACCCACTTTAGGCCGTTCCGGTGGATCGCCTTAAAAACGTTCATTAGCATTGTAAAATAATGTTGAAACTTTAATAATTTCGATGTACGTTGCAACTTGAATTAAAAATGATGAAAAATGTATATTTGTTTTGCCACGCAATAACAGAAAAAGAAACAATGTTGTTCTCTATCGTTTGTATTCGATAAAGTTGTAATTGAATTATTCGATAATACTGACGTTTGAGCACGTTCACGGCCAAATAATCCGCGGCCCTAAACAGTTCCGCCTTGACGAGAAGGTCAAGCACAAATTGACAGGTCGGACGTTGCCTGCCCATTGTGCCCCATTCGTGGAGGAATATTTCGGCGCCGCTTCGTTTCGATTGGCGCACTCCTTGCTCCACTTGTCTGCAATAGAAACGATAGTTTGTTAAATTAATCTTGCGATACGATGAAACTTTAGCGTCTGTGAATATGATAATCCTTACTTCACGTGATCGGAGTTAAACCTCATCCCTTCGCCGTTTTCCCTCGGCACCATGCTCATTAACTTTTTCCATGAATCCGATTGATCCAGAATTTGAGAGAGCTTGTACAGATCGGCCGGCTGGAGTTTTCGAATTTCGGTGCTCGGAGTAGCCATTGTAATATCTAATGATGAAAAAGAAAACATTTTACCATCTACTAAATGTTTGTAATGATCTATTAATAAAACACAAACAAAAAAAAACAAGAAATAGTCCTGTTGTAAAAACAAACAATTCAGTCAAATTTGTTTCTTTTTCGGCTCTACTTAAATTTCCATAAGGGAATGGCCTAAAGGAGCCCTTTTAACATACATTGTAAAAAGAAAAACCAATCTTGACGTGACTGTCGAAGTATTTAAACGAATGTACGCGTAAACAAGATATTGTTGCTATGTTAAATACTTACTTTTGCACTTGAACTTATAAATTAAACGAACACATTTTTAAAAAACATTCACATCAATTGTCGTCTCCGAAAAAGTATTATCTCCAATACGAGAACTCATAAGCAACTGTTTTCACTGACATTTTGGAACATGGCGTTCTTAGCACGTGTCGTCAGACTCACCCACACAAGCGCAGGTCAAGTAAACGAATTAGGCGCACGCAAGTCAGCTAGCATACGCTTCAGCAACGCCTGGCTTCGCCTGAGCGCAAGTAGATATGGGAATATGAGTATTTCTGACCAATCCTGACGTCATTCGCTTTGTTATCATGTTAAAGCGCTAAATTTAAAGCTCAAAAATAAAGATTTAGTTTTGGTATTATTTTTGGATTATAGATTGTTGTTATTTATATGTCATTTTCCAGTATCGATGTGTTTGTTAAGACATAACGATGAACTTTTGAGTTAGGACTGCCGAAGAAACTCTTGAAATCGTTTAAAGTTTGATTAGGAGTTGAAAGACAAATTTAATTTTCAATAATAATAAATAACAAATATAATATTAATAATGAATATTTTTTGTATATTAGCTGCAAACCATTATTCCAATTTTTATATTATAAATATTTCCTCTTACCTGATAAAATGATCGTTACTTGATTAAATTTAAAATACTAAAACTTTTTTTAAAATACACAAAGTGTTTTTTACAAATACGACAATACGAAATTACAAGTGCAAGAAGATAAAGATCTTTATTTTCTAACACATAATCTAATACATAATAATTTTCTTAACACAATTGTATTTTCACACTTAAGATAATTAAATTTTATAAACAAACATGATATGCAAAGTTCTTGGCTCTAACAGATACATTTCATTATACATTTTCTAATTGAATTGTCAAGCTAAAGCTAAATGAAAATTTTTTGTTTATCGGTGAAATTGGAAAAATAATAAATTCAATCATGTAATGAACGTTGTTTTTTTTAGAAGATTAAAACTCTCAGGTACGCGTAAAGTATGATGGAGATCTATATCGATAGCTCAGGTATGTTTACATAATTACTAGGCTTACGGTATATTACATACATATTAAAACATATATTCTTTAGAAGAATATTTTAAAATAATTTTTTTTTTCATATATTATATATCGTTTAAAATTGTATATAATCTCTCAAAAATAATAAAATGTTTCTTCGTACAATGTAAACCAGAAATTAACTCGTATAACACGATTCGTTGATAAATTTAAACGGATTCCACTTGAGAACATGACTAGAAGGTTGTTGGACCAATTTTTGTATAAAATTTATATCTCAGCGTATTATCTGACGAGACGTATCCTTGCATTGTATTTTTTTTTCATCTTTTATCTTGCTTACAGCTATTATTTACGACGCTCGCGCAGTTTCAGCGACCGTTATACTTTTTTTGCGGACGTATGCATCTAAAAAAAAAATAATTTTTCTTTAAAAAAATCGGTTGCGCATGACAACATCGTGATTAAACTACAAAAAAAAAAAAACCAATCAAAGTCAGAACGTAAACGATCGTAAACACGTACTTTCATGAACGACAAAGCCTTAGGCAGCAGCGGATGTAGAAACAGCCTCGGTGGTGGTACTGGCCGAGTCTGGCTGTGGTGCCTTCTCCTGGATCTCCAGCCAGGGCAGTCGCTTCTGCAGCTCCAACCTGAACAGAAGGGATATTCCAAAGTATAAATATTTTCCCCTTATCGAATATAGATGGGTCAAGGGAGAGGACATTTAATCACCTGTATCTTGGATGACTGATGGCGTAGATGTAGGGATCGATGCAGGCGACGGTTTTGCAGGTGCAGGCTGGTATCATGGTGATGCCGGGCGTCAGGAGGGCCTTGTTGCCGAATGCACCGATCAGGGCCATGATGCCGTACGGCGTCCACGACATTACAAAGAGAAAGACGATGGTTATAGCGGCCTGAAAGACAGCAACAAAAGAATGATCGTGAAAATAGCCAAAATAGTTTAAAAAAAGAAAGAAAGAAAGAAAGAGAGGACACGCCTGCATACCTTAGCAATGCGGACCTCGGCCGACTGATTCTGCTGGCCCTGATTGCTCCTCAGACTATCGACGTTCATCTTCTTCGCCTGCTCGCGCAGTGCCTTCTCGTGATTGATCACGTGGCCGACGATCTTGCTGTAGAAGAAGATGATCATGCTCATGGGGAGTACGTAGGCGAAGCAGAATATCGTCGCGACGAAGTAGCGCGTCTCGTCGCTGTCCGTCAGATAATCGAACGTGCAGCTCGTGAGAAAGCCCTCGGGTACGAAACGGCCCCAGACCCCCATCGACGGCATCAGGGCCCAGGGCAGCACGTACGTCCACAGCACGACTATCAGCATCAGCACTTGGCCGCGGGACAGTTTGCCGTCCAGCGGACGAGCTATTGTACTGCGAGAGAGAAAGACCGTATAGATGCAGTGTGGTGATATCGGTAAGGTGTTGGGGATGTGTGTGTACCTGTAGCGATCGTAGGCGATCATGGCGTTGCTCGTGGACGCCCCGATGCCCGTGAGCGAGCCCATCACCCCGAAGATCTGGCAGCCGAGATGGCCGAGCTCGAAGCCCGCGTGGAAGGAGTTGTAAATGAAGATCGGCGTCTTCAGCATCATCACGAAGTCGCAGAGCGCCAGGTTTACCACGAACATGTTCGACGGCGTCCTCAGCGATTTTGCTCTGCGAATTTTCATGCGTTTCGCTTTTCATTCAAACGCCTATGCAGCTCTTTGTCTCATTGTTTCACTAGTTTGTTATTTTTATTTTGGAAAACGATTTCTGTTATATCGGTTTTGCCGTTACTCGCGCACGTGCGACTATCGAAAAATTCTCTAATCCGAGCGTAAGCTGTTTTATAACGAGCATACGGAGAATCACGGAAAAGTCCTTTCCAACGTCATTGGCGCATCAGTGGCATTAGGTGTTATTTAATTAAATATATAGACGAACGCGCATCTTGGCGAGCGATTGTCGATTTTTATTAAATCAAAGCTTCGATCGCTTTTCTTTCTTTTTTCTTTAGTTTCTCACACCCGCGATAAAAATAAAAACCAGATCAAAAATGAAAATAAAGCAAAGCGTCACTCGAACGGCAACGAAAAAAATAACTATGATAAAAAAAAGGAAGCTACAAATCTGACTTACGAGCAGAATACCCAGATGACAAGTCCATTGCCAAGGAGAGAGATGAAGGTGAAGAGTATGTAGAGCAGAGCGAGCATGTAGTGCAGGGACGGATTCGGCTCGGGATAGCTGAGCCAATGGACGGGTATGTGCTGGAGCTCGTCGGGCGGGACGTTCCAGCCGAGCATACGGGGCGGCCCGCCCGGTTGGATCCTGGCCGCGGCCGACGTGACGTTCCAGTTGTAGAACGACGACATAGCGCGAAGGAGGAAAGAGCCTGTTTGTTTGTTTTTTTTTTTTTTCAAAAATTCGTTTGTCCGTATAAGGGGGGTCCCGCCCGGACTGGCGCTTCGCAAGCGAGACGGCTGGTTAAGGCTCGGGCTGGTGGCTTTATAGACGCGGCTTGGAAACCCCTGCGAAGATAACGCGCGCGTGCCCCCGGGGCTTCCCCGCTGGGATTAGCCGTCCGAGCGGCGACTCGCGGCCCCGGATAATCCTCCCACTCTCTCTCTTCGCCACGGTCGCAAATCCTCCTCAAAGTCAAATCCATTGCCACGAACGTTGCACACACACACACACACACACAGCGGGTTATTATTACTACCCCCCGGCTAACTGCTCTTTGTACCCTTGCCCTCTTCGCGATTCGCAGCCTCGACGAATACAAATCGAGGCTTGTGATACTACTGCCTTAACTACGCACCCCAGCCCCCTCCCTTCTTCGTCCCGTTCCGCATGTATTGGATACTGCTCGATCAAATCCGCCCTGATGAGATGTATCTAACTTGGGTTTTCTTCTATTATTAATTATGTTTGTTTCATTATGATAAAGAGTTTTTTTTTGTCAAATTTTATTAATGAACGCGTGTTAAGATACATCCATGTGGTAATGACTTGCACAATTTCGCTGTATCCTTATTTTGTAACTATTGTTGAATGGCTTTTTTTTGTTAACGTATGCGTACTTTTTCTAGAATTGATATATTATGTAAGGTGTAAGAATTTCGCGCATCATCTTTGCATAACATTGTTGAGTGTAATAGATCTCTTACAAGTGCAAAACTTTGCAAATATAAAAACATCTGTTTGCTTAAATGGGTGTAAAATCGAATTTTACTGCTGTAGATTTGATTAAAGTGACAAGGTATGCTAAATATAGCGGTTTGAGTATGATTAATTAAGGTAACAATCAAATTTTTATCATAAAATTTTATTAAAATTTTTTTTATATCAATTCATATAATACTGGAAAAATATAAGATTCAATTGGCAAACATGCTTTAAATTATAGGAAAAATCTATTTTAGTATATATATATGATAGAAATATTGACAATTGCTTTGTTTGTTGTTTCACAGACGTTTGCAAAAATAGGAAAATTCACATAAATATAAGAGTTCAATCATAGCCTTACTATATAGTTCCATTATAAAACAAAGTGAACATGATTTTTTAAATATACTTTGAAGTAACATTTATAAAATAAAAAATTCTTGCAATATGCTTATTATTATGCAATATCCTTTAGTTGTGCAAATACGTAAATCATGCCTTTTATTTGTATTATCAACATTTTGACAAATTAATTGTAATTTTTAATTTTCAATAAAATTTACTAAACTAAACAATTGATTTGTCATCAAAAACAAGTATCAAAGAAAGATTTTACAATATTTTGTAATTCCCAATTTTATAATTTATCTTTACTTTCGTTTAACGAATATTCTTATTCTAAAAATTCTATAATTTTTCAGTAATATATTGCATTACTAGCATTTCAATAAGTCTCTTATTTCATAGAAAATTCAAATTATCTAGTACATTACACAATGTAAATTATCTAAGTTCACATTCTTGTCAAATTCCATGTTATTTAAAATAAAATTTCATTACACTTTCAAAAATGAAAAAGACAATATCCAAATAAAAACTAAGATGACGTTTTTATTTTCATGTGATAATTCTAATCTACCCAACCAAAATTACTAAATTTTTTGCTAACTAACAATAAAACAAAATAGTGCAACTTCAAAAATCTCAATGCTTAATTCTTAAAGAAAACGAACTATCGTTTAAAATAATGTTACTCATTGTAACAAAATAATAGCCTATCTACAAAACCACTTATTAAATTAACTACCCGCGTTTTTTGTTCCTCAATTCAATTGTTTCTCATAAGATTTTTTAAAAATCTTTATAAATAGTTGGGCAATAAACAATTATATGAACCAGTAATTTTATTATTGAGCTGTGTTAAGTTCTCAGTAGAAGCTAAAACTAATTTTGACTTATTTTCACTTTTCCTGTAACATCGAATGGCAAATAATTATGCAATAAAGAATTGAATTGAAAAACAAAAAAGCAGAGCCATTGTGTTTCTTAGCTATGCTTACACTTTTGTGCCTCATTAATTTCATCCTGCACAGCTTGTGTTTTACACGGAGCCTTAAACCAATGCAGATCGATATTAAAAAGCATCCCAAAACACACAGAACAAACGGTCGAGTTCAATCACCACTCAGTCACGCGCGGATTTTGAGGAACATAAAAAGTCGATAGCAGCGTTTTATCGAGCACGAGGTCGTAGCGAATCAGGAGCTCCTTCCTTGACGCTCAGCCGAATCGTCGGCGAGCGTGTGTGCAGGCAGATACTTGCAGGGATCATCGGGATCCCTTAGCAGTGGATTCTGCTTCGTCGTGGCCCTGGCGCCGAGGCTCGAGTAGCCTTTGTCGTAAAGCGAGCAGTAAGGCACCTTGTGCTTGAGAATAAATTCCCATACCTGCAATAAGAGGATAGATTAGCTCAGTTCTTTTAAAAAAAAAACAAAAAAAATTCGATTTTATCACAAGTCTACCTGGCTGTAGGTCCAATCGATGATGGGATTGACGCGCATGACCGGCGGCCAATCCGGATCGGTAGGCTTGAACGGCTTGAGATCGTGGGCTCCGGGATCGCCCTTCCTCATGCCTAGTAGGCAGGCCTTGAGTTGCGAATGATCGTCGAGCAGACTGCCGAGCGACTGGCGTAACGAGCCCTCCTTGCACACCATATCCAGTCCGTAATATCGCGCCGAGTCTTTTACAAACGCGTCGACCTTTGAAAACAATTGTTTTTTTTTCGTTTTTTTTTAAATTGTTTGAACGAGGCGTTTCCATAATATTGGATAAGGTATAGTGGAACGAACCTCGGGAAAACCGTCGCCGGTGACGTACATGCAGAGCGGAGGATCGAGCTTTCGGATCTTGGCGAAGGTGGCGGCGAGGTGAAGGACGACCGTGCAATCCTTGCCGCCGTTGAAGCTCAGAAATATTTCGCTTGGCCTGTATCTGCGGGACGATCGACGGCGATTAAAAAAGGAGGGAATACAAAAGTTGTACACGTATGAAAAAAAAAAGATTCTTTTTTAAACACACGCGTATTCGTTCGAAGAGGAATAAACACACGCGCGTCTCGTTACGACATGCTCTCTCGCGCTGGGATATATCTTTTCCTTGAGCAAATCGAATCAATGTAATTAGTCGAAACGAGCGGTCTGTATAATAGACGCGGCATTTGTATACGTATATACGGCTCCGAGTCATAGCGCGAAATAACGCATCATCGGCAAATAACACGAAAAAATAAAACCCAAGTACAAATTTCGTTCGATAACCCAGCCCCACACACACTCACCTGTCATAGCACTCCTCGAGGACCTTGAAAGCCCGATGAACATGCTCGTGCTCCCTGCGCCCGTCGTAAATCGCCTCGGCCGCCTCCTCGTCGAATCTTACAACCACGCAGGCTGAGCTCGGCAGCATATCGAGTATCTCCGTCTTAGCCTGAGCAAGATCCTGCCGGCTCTCGGACTCGAGGCTGAGCAGCGTCGTCGGCGCTCCGTTACGGCTGGCCGGCTGGGGATAGCTGCCGATCGCGACCTTGCCGCGCCAGCGCTCGGCCTGGCCGTCGAGCACTCGCAGTAGATCCAGCTCGTCCAGCTCGACGTCCAGGCAGACGTTGCGCAATGCCGAGCCGGCGTCCAGCAGGGGCACTATGCGCTCGAGGGCAGCGCGAAAGTAGCGCGGCGAGCCGGGTAGCACGTAGACGTTCTTCGCCTTCACCACCGAGTACGTCCGAGACTCGTCTGCGCGTCATTTTGTACAGATGTTAACGCGGATTTATCGTTTGTTATTTATTTTACGACGATTTCCTCTGTACCCCCTCTCCTTAACCTTTTTCTTCTCTTTATGTTTGCTTTAGCCGTTGTTTTTTCGGCTCTTTTTCTTTCTCACTTTTTAATTGAGTTTCTTTTTAAGAGCAAAATGTGTTCTTAACGGCAAGTCTGTTTTTACAATTTTTTATACAGTTGAATAAATGAATTGGATCTTAATTACTCGCATGAGTCAGTTGTTTTTTCAGTAAAACTTTCTAATACACGAATAACAGCTTTAAAAACACCTGCTAAGGCAAACATTTTTTTTCTTATCAGTATAGTTTCTTGCAAGTGAGTACTCGAACGTTAAAGATAAAAAATGTTTCCTCCATTTACGCACACGTTTAAGTAAACCGTGTCTTGCGATAACTTAATCCACAAACATTATCGGAGAAAAAGAAAAAAAACTTTGAAACAAAGTGGAACAGCCTTTCCGTGGCACGAGTTTAAAAAAAAAGCGAATAAATGAATGAGAAAAAAGCTGTGCCTCACCCTGAACATCAGGCGACGTGACCTGTATAAGCTCGCAAGGAGTGGGCACGAGGGCCAGCCGTTTGGCCTCCGGCCGGCCGGGAAACAGAGCCTCGAGCTCTCGCAGTAGCTGCTTGTTCTCCTTCATGGCGAGGCCAAGGCCCCGGGCTATGCCCTCGTACGTGACGTCGTCGTGGGTAGGCCCGACACCTCCGGAAGTAAATACCAGAGGAAAGTTCTTCGAGGCCTCGGCCACCTCGTGCGCTATCGTCTCCACCTGTACGTCAATGCACAATGTTTGTGATATAGCGATTCTCTCGAGACTGGCAACCGTTTAAATTTGGGTGGATAGGAAGGGACATTAGGTTGGGTTTGGCATAAAAAAGAGGAGGGTTACCTCGTCAGGAATAACGACGACTCGTTTGATTTTGATGCCGACGGCGTAGAGAATTTTCGCCAGGTGCATGGTGTGGGCATCTTGAAACTGTCCCCGCAGAATCTCGTCGCCGATAATGATGAAGCTCACGTGATTGCTACCGCTCATCGTTCATTTAAGACTGCCGGGGACAGAACACAAAACGACAATTGCGACGATTACAAAGCTTCCATCTATCTTTTTTCATTACTATTATATATTTATTTATTTACTTATTTTTTTTTTTAATCAAAAACGTAATGAAGACGAAAAAAGAAAAAGGGAAGAAAAAGAAAACTAAAGAATAATCTTGTATGTACATTTTATTAAACTTATATACATTAAACATAACGTACTGAGCACGGGTGAGGCGCTCTCGATCGAACTCGGTGAGTATAAAAATAAGACAGTTTAGGTAAAAAAAGAAGGGATTGGTCCTTCGACCACCGTTGAGTGAGCACGCGTAAGCGTATGGCATATTCTTTGCCAATAGTAAGTAATAATGATTTGTTAGTTTTACAGATCTTGACTAAAGAAACTCAAAGTCAAAGTGTCAGTATAAATAATAAAGCCATCAGTATCAATTTGAAAGAAATTTAAAAATGAAACTGATCTGAGTACAGTGAAATCTATTAGCTGTGTTTACCATCTCAGAATTTATTGGGAAAATTATAAAAACAGAAAAGGAGTTATACAATGCCACAGGTGCCAGGAGTTTGGGCATGGTTCTGCTTGCTGCACCAAAATTTCCAAGTGTTCAAAATGCAACGGCAACCACATCACTAGTGAGTGCAAAAAAGATTGAAATTCTCCCCCACATGTGTCAACTGCAAGGGTCAGCATCGTGCAAACAGCACACGCTGTCCTGTCTACATTGATAAAATAACTAGGATCAATGAACGAAGAGTTTCGATACAAAAATCAAATAACAGTATACCAATTACTGCTCTAGATGATAGGAACTATCCTAAGCCTAGGTGGCAGCCAGCCTCCGTTTCTAGAAACAACTACTAGCAAACAAGAGCCAACAGTAACATAAGTACAAATATGCTCAATGAGCTTGCGGAGGATATAGAAGACATAAAAGAATTAATGAATCAAATTAAAATTTTTAAACAAAAATATAATGTGGAAAGATCTAATTGCTCAAATGAAGGAGTATAACGACAATTCATCAACCATGGATAATTTACTAGCCATGCAAGAATCATCATAATGGATAGAACTAGAAAATCTGAAGGTAGCACACTGGAATGCAAACGGCATTCGCGACAAGAAAACTGAACTACAAGACTTTATTATTGAAAATAATATAGATATTATGCTCATTAATGAGACTAAGCTAACAAGCAAAAATAACTGCAAATTCCCACGATTCTCTACAATCAGAAAAGACAGGCTAAGCAGCACATGTTGTGGTGGTATTATGATTATTGTCAGTAACCGCATTCCAATTACAGAGATACAAATACATACAATCAGCAATTAATGCAGTTGCTATCGAACTGAAAAATAGACTAGTTATTGTTGCCGCTTATTTGAGACCACAGGACAAAATTCTTCAAGAGTAATGGGAGATCTGAATTGTAAACACTCATCATGGAACTGCACGAGAGCAAACCGCAATGGAAACATCCTGCACTACTACCTCCTAAGAAAATCGTATATATTGCTACCCCCTGATGGTCACACACATATACCCTGAAAGAGTTGCTAAATGAACTGAAAGAGTTGCTAAACAAAGGTGTATTCTGTGAACAAGTGATTAAAATCAAAATCAAAAGTGAAACTAAATCTCTTTACTTAGTGAAATTTAAGAGTGAAACTGAACTGAGTACAGTGAAATCTATTAGTTGTATATATCATCTCAGAGTATATTGGGAAAACTATAAAAATAGAAAAGGAGTTCAGTACCACAGTGGCATTCAGTGTGGGACTCAGTGCCACAGATGCCAGGAGTTTGGGCATGGCTCTGCATGTTTCTTAAAAGCACCTAAGTGTGCAAAGGTTAACGCTAGCCATCTAACAAATCAATGCAAAAAAGATGCTAGTACTCCACCATACTGTGTAAACTGCGGTGGCAACCATAGAGCTAACAGCTCAGTTTGTCAAATTTACAAAGACAGGATCCTGAAAATCAAGAAAAAGAGAACAAATTTTCCAATTCAAAAACACAAATCTAGACAAGGACTTTCCTCAACCAAGGTGGATGCCGGCGCCAGCACCAGCAACAAACCAGTGGACTACAAATGCGAGGAAAAATGTTTCCACAGAAAATCAACTAGAGGATATTGAAGATCTACAGGAGTTGTTCAATCAAATAAGAATATTCAAGCAAAAAATAAACATCAAAGAGATGGTTAGCTTGCTAAAAAAAGATCAACTAAAGTATTTAGGGTAACGTATCAACCATGGAAAACATCATGACATTGCAAGAGTTATTATCAAACAATGCCCACTGGAATGCCAATGGCATCAGAAATAAACTTAACAAAGTCAAAGATTTCTTATTTAAAAATCAAGTGGATGTTATGCTTCTAAATGAAACAAAGCTTACAAATAAAATCAAATGCAATTTGCCAGGATCTAGCAGTAGCCGATTTGACAAAAGTCATAAATAGATCCATGGAGGATAGCATTCCAAAAACTTCTAGTGATCTGAATATTGTTTTTTTAACTCCAGAAATTAGTAACCTTATTAAAGAAAGAAATAAATTAAGAAAACAGTATCAGAAAACTAGAAATTACCTGCTAACAATTGAAAAGAATAAAATATAAAAAAGAAAAAATTAAAAAGTATAATAATGATAAGTGGAATGATAAACTTATTAGTCTAAATACAAAGGATAATTCTCTGTGGAAGATGTCCAAACACTTTACAAAAAAAGCTTGCTTAAATTTACCACCCCTCCATGGACCTAATGGTACAGTTTTTAATAACCAAGATAAGGTTGAAGTGCTAGCGCAACAGTTTGAACACATCCATCATCTTACAAAACTTATGGAATCAGAGAGCCATGAATCTGAGATAGAATCCTCTTGAAGAAAAGGAAGAAAAAGAAGAGAGGGCAATACCCCCACACACAGAAGTATTTTGGGGACCCCCGTGACTAGGCCCAGAGGGCTGTTAGAGCAATTGAAAAAAAAATGATAAGTGGAATATCAAGCTGATTATTCTGAACACTAAGGACCATTCTCTTTGAAATATGTCTAAGAATTTTAAGAAAAAAGCCTGCCTGAATATTCTACCCCTCCATAGACCTAATGGAATAGTCTTTCAAAATTAGGATAAAACTGAAATACTGGCACAGAAGTTGGAGCAGATACATCACCTCACAGAGTTCATGAGGTCTGAAAATCATGACTCTAAACTAGATTCATATTATGTAAATATTGTAAATAGCAATTTTAATTTAGATAGTATTAAGTATGCATCAATTAAAGAAACAATTGTAGTGATAAGAGATACCAAACCAAAAAAAGCTCCAGGACGAGATGGCATTCAAAATATTCTAAAAAATTTGCCTACAAAGGCAATTACATATCTAGTTAACATTTTTAATTGTTGTTTCAAAATTCCTTATTCTCCTAATAAATTTCACGTCATTTAATTATCAAAAGTTTATGACCATTAGGATAGTAATACATAACAAGACTTGTTTAAGTCTTAATTAAAATTAAATGTTATATTTTTTCGTTGTCTTCTATTACCTAATACAGTTTTTTTACATTTTTTTTACTAGGTTAAAGCCCTAGCTGGGAACTATGTTTATAAATGTACATAACTGTATATATGTAAACAATGTTATTTCTGTAGAAGTAATATTCATTTACTGTACACTATTTAACAGAATAAAGAGATTTTTAAAAGTAAAAGTAAAAAAAAAGAGGCAAAACCGAGGGCGCGGATCAGAGTTTGAGTTCCTGAATGAGATTAGCTGCTTGCTGTTTCGACGCTTCGCTCACTTTCGCCGCTGACTTGACAATCGGGCCGCTGCTCGCTTTCTTCGGCTTGTTCTTTTTACCAGCCGACTGATGAACTTCTTTGCCGATTTCCGCCAATTGCTTGTTTATCAGGTTCGTTTTCTCCTTGTTCAGCTTGCCACCTTGGCCGAGGTCCAGCTGTGCAGAGACAGAGAGAGACATACATTGATTTGTTTTCGTTTTTTTTTTATTACATCTCGTCGACGTATTTGTGTGTAATTGGGGGGAGAGAAGGGTGGGAGAGCGGACGATTGACTTACTTTTTTCAGGCTGCTCTTGACCTTCTTGGCCTTCTGGCATCGAGCTCCCGCCACTTTAAACACGTTCTTCGCCTTGGCCTTGTTCTTCTTCCCCATTACTTCTATCTGCAACAGCATCATCATCGCGCCGGTTAATCAGCGTCAATCGGATCTGCTTCTTTGCTGGCTCCCCGACCCTCAATAATTCCCTCGTCAGCCGAAACGAGACGCGCATCATTTCCTTGCTAGGCGCCACGTTTCTCACGTGCCTAACGTCCGCTACGTCGTTGACGTCGAGCTTTGCTCCAAGATTATCCTCAACCAGTTGCTTCGCTAACGCCCCGTAGTCCTCGTTTTTGCCGGCTTTGACGAAGCAGTAGCAGTGGACCGTCGGTGGCCTGGATGTCACCTCGTCGATCTCGCTCACGGACAACCAGTCGGCGAACACGTCCAGAAATTCGACCGCCAGAGCTGGCAAGTTCATAGCTATGTGCTCGCTACCGGGAGCATTAGTCGCTCGCCTCTCCAGTATGTCGCTCTTCACCTCCTCCCTCAAAAAGTCCCTACCGTCCTTGTTGAACGCGGTCAGGCGCTTTTGCACTTTATTCACATCGGCGTTGCGCAAGAGCCACCTGTACGACTCCGGATTCAGATCGTTGGCTAAAACACGGACTTTCTTGCGAGCTGCTGGTACGGAAAATGGTCCAACCCCGGCAAACACGTCGTAAAGCACGTCATCTGGTTTCAAAAATTCTACCAGGGTCTGGTGCTCGGTGGACAGTCTCGGATTCCAGTAGACTTTGGCAAAGTCAAAGTGGTAAGTGATGCCGTGCTCCTTCACCGTGACCACCGTGTCCTCTTCGCCGGCTAAAATTTCCATGGCAAAATTTCTGTAGGTGCTGTCAATGGTATTCAATTTATTAACCACTGTCTTTATGTTTGGAATTTTGTCTAAGAATACTTGTCCTATGACTGTCTTGTAAGGGAGTTGTTCATCACGTAAATTCATGTGGATGATGTGACCAATTATGCTGTAAGATGTTGGAACCTCTATGTCTTCAGGTAAAATTGCTCGAAGCACTTCGTTGTGAGTCCAGTTTTCATAAGATAACTGTAGTTCCTTTTCTTGATATATCTGATCCCACAATAGTTTTTCCTTTAAATCATCCGATATGTCTTGTATTCTACTTTTGTCCAAGTAAATTGTACACTTTCCTTCTTCTTTAACTTCAGAAGCCTGAACTGGCTTGAACTTTGGTAGTTTGAGCAATACTTGTTTTATTGTACTTTTATGTTTATTAAATGTGTGGTAAGGCAAATGCAAGCATGGCACATTTTCTAATTTAACTTGAAAAGCATCGCTATCTAGTTTTTTAATGCCACGTACTGAAGGTGGAGGAACCAGCAAGGAAGCCATCGTAGTCTGGTAAAATTTAAGCTGAGCTTTCGAAAGACAACGGCCCAACTGCAATAGTTGTCTGGATCCAATCATAAATATTGGCCGTGTACCAATGCAGCCTTGAACAAGAGTTCAAGTATTTGTAGCGACTATTGTCACGGTCAAATGTTTAGTTAAGAAAAGTTTAAACTAATACATTTCTCATGAAATTACGTTTTAAATTTATTTAAAAAGTTAAGAGTTTTAAACAGATTTCTCGAAATCGGAAAGTATTGCATAATCAAAACAAAGTGAACTTCTCGAAAAATGCATTTTAAACAAATAAACATGATCGGCAATGTTGCACAACACGTGGCACGCGATGATCACGGCTTGCGTTTTAATAACGTTGACGGTGACAAAATTTTCAAGCTAACAATTAACCAACAACTCTTTCATAACCTCAAAGGCGACGCGTTTTCGCCACAGCCGAGTATTGAAACATCTGCGCTACGTTGGCATCTCGCGGCAGCAAAAACGAACGAATAACATTCACAACTGTGTGTATAAATATAATAAAAATATCTACCTGTTGGCGTTAATTCGTCGAGGAAAAACTTCGGCTCAGGGAGAGACGCGAAGAATAACAAGATCTCGTCGCTTCCTGGATGTAGCGTCTTTAAAACCACGAGGCTCGATCGACGCGACGAGGACTGATAAACTGTACTCTGCTAGACACAGGCCCGAATACAGTCACGGATTCGATTGAGAGAGCCGAGCGGAGAGAGACCTTATCGATATCTCGCTTGCATCAAATGTAAGTGCATAAGCGCGCTGCAAACGCTCCAGGCTTCAGGCGTAATTATCAGCTGATTAAGTATGTCGATAACAGAGTAGTGCGCGCATCAACGGCGACGAAGGAGTTAGAGTAGTATTAGCGCGGCGGCGAAACTCCGCGCCTCCTCCTCCGCCTACACACAGTACCCCCCGCTTTCTCGTCTCGTAAAGCTTGCAAGCGCGAGAGACGGAGCAGGCTAGTAAGTGCGTGAAGAGAGAGAGAGAGAGAGTAAGCGCGCCCATAATCAACTGGTGCGGATCGGAGGGAAATGTCGGGCGGAGGACGACAGGGCTCATCCTCGTCGTCGACGTCGCCGTGAGAAAGCTCGTGCCAGCTAAGCGGATCCTAGTGCCGAGGGCCGCGCCCGGCAGCGGCGAGCCATTGTAAAGCGAGAGGCGTTGGCGCGCGCGCGGCGCCGGCATGTCGGCCGAACCAAGTGTCAAGGGCTACGCGCCTCTGCCCCAGAGCATCAGCACCGACACCGAGGACGACGAGGACGAGCATCATCCGCGAGCGAGACCCGATGATTCCAAGGACGACGACAGATCGAGAACGAGCGTTAGTTATTCTGCTATTGTTTTGTTTGACTTCTGCTTGCGTTGTTTCTTTTTTCCTTCTGCTACTTTACTTGCTTTCTTTATCTATATATGATTTCCGCGTTCTGTTTTTTTTTGCGTCGCGCACGACCCTCTTTTTTTTTTGGAGCGGGTTCGATGTTTACGAGAGCTACCTTTTAGGCGGGGAAAGAGACGGATCGGATCGCATGCTAAGTTTGTTGAGGCGCTGATTTAGATCAAGCCTAACTTTTAATAGAGTTTGCTCGAAAGCTCGAGTTGGAAACTCGAGACGCGATGAGAAATCGTATGACTTTCCGATCGCCATGTTTATGTTAATTGGGTTAGATTTATAATTAGTTAGGTAAACGTAGTCTTGCGTGACTTTGATTGCCTTTGATTGACGCTTTACCTTAATGCAATGCAATTTCTTTTTTTTTTAATTTTTTTTTATCTGATACAAAATTAATGAAAGGTTGTGAGATAGGAGGTAATGGAAATTGATGAGTTGATTAAGACAAGCACTTGTAGTCAATTAATTTCACTATAAACTGTATTACAGGATGCGACAACAATTTGTCAAAATGGTAGATTTTATCCGTTGGACGAGACAAAAAATAGTGCGACTAGAACTAGAAACGGCAGGAGCTCTTTTACATACAGTAATGATAATATACCAATCATGATACTTAATGGACAAAGTCATGATGACTTATGGAAGAGACAGGATATGTCTCCACTTAGAAAGTTTTGCTTAATTTCATCAGTATTACTGTGCATAGTTACAATACTAGTTTTCTTATTTGTAATACCTTGTGATAACACATCATTATGCCCACCTGCACCAAAAACTTCAATATCTTGGGATAAAACCCTAGAAGGCATTGGTTAGTTTACAACAGTTGTATTTTCTTTATAATTGATACACTTGACAATGTTACAGATTAGTTGAAAATTTTATATTTTATTATCTTTAATACGTTATTGTATTTTTTAGAATTACATGGAAAAATAACAGTGATTCCTGGAAATCCGTACAATTTAATATTTTTACTAAGAGGTCAACAGTATGGTAATGTGGGATCAAAAGACTCAGGAGGACGACAACAAATTGATAAAAATGGAGGTGGAGTCTTATCTATGAAAGGGACCAGCGGCATTCCTTTATGGTGGGTCGTTTTGAAACGCCTGCCCATAGATATTAACTGCGAATTAATTGACACTGATGGCTCTGGAAAGCCAGACTGCCTTGTATCAGGTGAAGGTGGCCTATTAGTTAGCATTGAACCAATTGCCGGCACTATTCACTGGCACGCTGAAGTACATACTTATTCAGAGTTACCCCTAGTACTCCCTGACTTAGATGCGGATAGTACCAAAGATTTGCTAAGCGTTGAACCTACAAATTCAAGTCACAATATTGTTTACCTGTCTGGAAGAACAGGAAAATTGCTGATGCGTCAGGAAATAATTGGCTGTCAGTCTATGAGGCTGATCAACGTCGATTCATCCTATGTACTTTCTTATTCATGTTATAACAGTAATGAGAGTCGTAAGTCCAATTGCACTGCAGTTCATTCAATAAAACGATTCATTTATTTTTTCCACTTAAAAATTATTGTCACACTTTCAGCGGCAGAGTCGACAAGATCATTGAAAATTAAGAATTTCATCGAGTCGGAGCACGCGCAGACCCATCGCCGCTTTGTGCTCGACGTACCACCCGTTTATCCAAATCAAAAATCACCGACAACCTGGGACCTCACGGCTCACTATCGCCTCTACGTGCGCAACACGGCTGGTGACGAGTGTCCCGCCGCAAGTTGCCGCACCCAAGTCGAGCTGACCCTACGAAATGGTGTTAACGAGAGCGGTGTTTGGAACCATACGAGCGCTGCGTCATTCGTCGCAAAACCCGCCATAGTCAACACCACGAACTTGCTCTACACAGCTGGTTTCGCCCTGAAATTTTGGACTTGGGGCCCCGAGACGTTTTCTGCCAAATCTCAGGTAATATGGGCCCGAATCACGACCACTTCGCTTAATGATTTCAATTGAATTATTCGAATGATTCATGAACGTTTTTATCACTTGACAGGATGAGTCGGAGACGGTAGTGCGCCAGCGCAATCTTACCGAGCGCGTGAGCTTCGTTTACGTGAACCGTACGGAGGTGCACGTGATGAAGCCAAGCGAACACGAACTGGTTCAGCTGTGTCGAGGCAGCGACTGTCAGCCCAGTTTACCTCGGCAGTCGAATTCTATCATCATCGCTGACCTCAATGCCGACGGTGTCCTTGAACTCATCAGCTACGGCTCGGGCTACGACAGAGCCGAGAATTCGAGCCGGGCCAGCCTCACCTCCCGGGTCCAAATTGTCAAGCTCGAATCGGTGTTTTGATCGCGACGATTTACTTGGCGAGCATCTTTATCCTTTGGAGTAAAGATGCTCGGCAGAAGCGATAACAATGACCACTGAGCTTACCTGTGCTTTAATCTTACTAGTCCACCCGAGAGAGTTTAACTCTCTTGGATCATGTTTATTTTAATAATTCATTAAGTCCTACGCAAAACCTGGACTAGGAAATGCCAAAATACGCCATCGATAGCATTAGCCAAAAAAATCCACCTGCTTCTCTGTTTGTCAATTTTATTTTTTAATCTTACATCTATCTATCATAGTCTGTAAGTGGACCATAAGCATTTAATACGTATTAATTTTTTATAAAGCTTAAAAAAGGCCAAAGTGTATAACTTACTATGGGCAAAATTTAGCTGTTAAATAAAACAACAACTGTTCGTACATTATTGAAGTACGTTATTTTACTGTTTTAGAACATAGTTTTATTTTAATCTTATCATATATAATTAATCTATTTTAACAACTTCAGCAATAGACAAATCGACAAAAAGAAAAAAAGAGCAGATAGTTTTTGGCCAATGCTGTTAATCACATACTTTTTTTATTTAGTCCTAATTTGGATTTTGTTTGGGACTTGATGGATTAATTTTGCAACGCGAAAAAAAACAAAATGTAGTCGCTTTATCACTTATTGTTTATTTGTTGGCGATGCGATGATTTTTATCACCTGCACACAGTGGCTTTTCACGGTCAAGAGTGTGATGTACGATTTAGTCAAAGATTTTTTAATAAAAAGTCACCAAAGGTTTAATCAAATTGCATTGTATCTTTTTATTCAAACAACTTATGAATTATCGTGATCCAAACTAAGTAACACTAGATAATATTTAATATTGCCTCTAATTTCACGCAAACCGAGACTCGCAGCAATGAATCATCATTGTTTCACAAAATGATAACAAAAACGTGAGAGAAGCTGTATTAAGTTTCTTAAAGACGAGGTATAGCTCATAAGTGACAATGTACCAAGCATTAGTCGTCGGTCGATCCTTCCGACCTCGCAGTCTGTGCGCTTAACGCTTTTAATACAATTATTTGCGATAAAAAAAATCTCTACATACGAGTATCGGTATTTTAAGTGGAAAAGCACAAACGGTCAAGGAGGCAGAAAATTTTTTCTTCAACACATCCGGCAATAAATGTCAAATCGTCACGCTGCAACGAGTACGTCCGTGACTACAAAAATACACTCAACTGCCAAACGCTAGTCAGTCAGCAATGGATCTCGTTGGCGAGGTGCGTGAAAAATCGCTCGAGGACGTCATCGAGAAAGCCAAAGACTGGGCTCTGCTCAATGGCTTTACCATGCGACCGAGTGGCGACGTGCCAGGTTTGAAACAAGTTTTATAAAGCGCGTTATAGATACGTTATTTGCCTGAAAAGTAAGATGGATTTATTTAGAGACGAACTTTAACGTGTATATATAGAATAGTGAAATAGATACGGCGAAATTAGAATTGGCTTCGTTTTAATAATTTACTGCAATTTATTGGGATTATTATCTTACTGATTAATATTTGCTTTATAGATTTCCAAAAATGTAATCAAAGATTTAAGTACAACGTTTTTTTTTTTTAATTTATAATTACCTAATAACTCATTAAAATGTTTTCAAGCAAAAGAAAATGAACGTAAATTACCTAGGCTTTCTTTATTAAGAAAGGTAGATAAATTCGAAAATTACACGCTGTATACTCACTTTTTCGACTTCTAAAAATCCGCGGTATACCCACAGCATTCTCGCTATAAATAACCGCACGAATATCCGCTTAGTCACCCAGGCGTATCAATTTTCATAAAAAAAATTTCGCAGACGAGGTGGAGTTCGTGCCGTTCACCTTGCTACCCTCGCGCTTTCCACGACGCGAGTACGACGAGGCCGTGGCAGTCCAGCCGCTGATAAACGAGCTGCTGGTACGAGTATCGCTCGATGCCGATTTTCTGCGCTCGGCCCTCGAGCCGGCCGCTTCGAGCGACCCTTTCACTCGTCGCCTACTGCAGCTACACGATGATACCGTGCTCTCGAGCTCCCAGACCCAACGACTTTCCCTCGGACTGCTTCGAGCGGACTACATGCTGGACGATGGATCAGCCGTTGGCTCGCGTCTCAAGCAGGTCGAGGTGAACACGATAGCCAGCGGTCAAGGTTGGCTGGGCACGGCTTGCGCCAGCCTCCACCGCTACGTCCTCGCCGAGCTTGCCGTGGAGACGGCTCGGCTGCCCGAGAACCGACCGCTGGATGGGCTTTGCTCGGCAATGCTCGAGGCTTGGCGGCTCTACGGCAACCCCAGGTTCATTCGCGCTCATTTTGAGTCTTTGACGTAGAGGAGTCAGGTGAATCCAACCACCAGATTTTATTTGAACAATGTAGGGAAAAGAGTCACCTGGCTTCTGTATAATACACTGTTTCATATCCACGTGTCAGATTAGCGCGGTCATAATACCCGCGTTTGCAGTGCGGCTGTGCTGTTTGTCGTAGAAGAAGCAACGAGGCACATAAGCGACCAGCGCTACCACGAGTACCGGCTGCGCGCGCTCGATCCGGCGATTCGCGTGCTCAGACTGAGCCTGGGCCAACTGGCGAAGCGGGCGCGACTTGACTCGTCTCAGCTTCTGCGCGTCGACGAGCGGGAGATCGCATTGGTGTACCTGCGAAGCGGCTACGCGCCCGAGCAGTACCCTAGCGAGGCCGAGTGGAATGCCCGGCTCATCATCGAGCGCTCGGCAGCAATCAAGTGCCCGACGATCGGTCTTCAGCTCGCCGGCTGCAAGAAGGTACAGCAGCTCCTCGCTCAGCCCAACTGCCTCGAACGCTTTCTCGGGAGCAGGCGAGAAAACGACGTTTTGAGACGGCATTTTGCGGGTGTGTATTTTTTTATTCTTTATTAACCAGAAACAATTACAAACGATAGGTAGTAGTACAAAGTGTAATTCTGCAGAGGTAAATAGTAATTATTGTAATTGATACAATACGCATTAGCTAGTGTGATATAATTTTAATTTTTTCTTTTTTCAAAATTCGTCTCATGTTTAGGCTATTGCAAGTAGTTACACTATGTTTACTAATATCTACCAATAGATGGCTAGACTTTTCAACTTTCTCACAATAAATTTTAAATCTTGCGTGCATAAATAACTATTTCCCAGCTCATTTTTTTATTCACGCATTTACTAAAAAAATTATTTCAATTATTGGCTTTCTTTTATTTATTATTAAACTCATTTTTTTAAATGTTTTATGAAAAATGGCTAGAAATACTCGCCTTCAAGTTCATCTTTATGATCAATGTTTGTACAAAGCACGATAAAGAATACAAAGCTGAGTGGTTAACAGCCTCAAACTGGGAGATTTTACCCGACATAATCCTTTGTACTAGATTGTTAGTTAGTTGTATATAATTAATAATGTTATTCATGGTTTCATTATTATTATTTGAGTTTAATTGTGAATTAATTAAGGGAGACTATTTATTTGTTTCGGCTGTTTTACTTTTATTCTCGGTGGGTCTGGTCCATTGCACGTTAGCGATAGAGTTTGGTTTCATTGATGGTTTTATAGGGGTACAACGAACAGTGACAGTGGCTCCCCATTTCTGGAGCCGCGTTTATGCATCTGCGCAACGCTAATTACCGAGTATTCAAGGTCGATTAGATCATTTTTTATATCGTCGCACGAAGTAAACGAAAGGAGATGCCGAATGACTACTTTTATCATGAGGTCTAAGGTGGGATCTCTAAAAGAGTAAAATTCAAATTTGTCCTCCTCAAGGCCCTTTTGCGATTCGCGGTAGTCGGTTAAGCAGGAGACAGCGACCGAAATTTCGTTTGAACGCGGTTTACTTGTTAATATGGGGGGGGGGGGAATTTGCAGCACTTTTTAATTGTAAGTTCTAAGTCCGCAAACGATTTTTTAGTGCCGTCGATTATTTTTAGCTCTGACCTGATCGGCGTTGTCATCTTTGCGGTTGTATAGTTTAATCTCGCTCTTGGCCGGGAAACTCTTAGTCGACGCCAAGCGTCTCTTTTTGCTGCCCCTTGGTGTTTGAAAGCCGTCCTGTTCATCTTGGGAGCCGTGGGGTAGGCTGGCCTCTGTATAGTCCATGGTAGACTCTTTCCTGGCGGTGGAGGACGACCTGGAGGAGACGACGGAGGTGGCCGCACTCAAGTTGATTGACACGGTGGCAGCCCTTGGAGTCAGGCGTGGATGCCCTGTACGAGCAGCTCCTTAGAGGCTTGCCCAGATACAAGGCTCTTCGATGAGATCCTTGCGATGTAGTTGCAGCGGATCGTTGGAGCAAGCTCTTGCTCGGGCTGGTTGCTGTAGCAGAGAGAAAATTATTTGAATGCAGAGCGATGCTTTCGTGACCGTGGTCAGAAGCGAACTCTTTTTTCGTCACTGATCATCTAAATTGAATCGCTTTTAATATCATCGCACAAGGTAGATGAAGAAGGATGGTATATAACTATTTTAATCATGGGATTGAAGGTAAAGCCTCTGAAAGAATAAAATTCAAACATTTCTTCTTTCGGACACTTGCATTTCGCGATAATTTGCTAAGCAAGAAACGGCTACTGAAATTTTGTTTGAGCGAGGTTTGCTTGTTAGAATAGAGGTAGAGATTTGTAGCATTTTTTAATCATTTGCTTTAACTCCGCTAATGACTTTTTAGAGGCATCTATTAAAGCGTAAAAAGGGGAGATATGCAGGGGCTTATTAAAAAATCTAACCTGGTTGGAGTTTTCACTCTGCGTCTCAGTTTTCATGAGCGGAGTGAACTGGTTCTGCAGCGCTGTTGTGCTTTTGGCTGGGAAGAACATTAGTTGTTTCGTCATCTCGAAAGTTAGAGTAAGAAAGAAAGGACCGTTAGTAAATGTGCGATCTTTTCTCTTGTCTTATTTATTTTCAATAGGTTTACAAAAGGCCTAATGTAGTGCTCAAGGGGTGGATCGTGGATCACGAATGCCGTTCTCGCTCTCTCTGTCAGCGCGCTCGACGCTGTCGCGCCGCCAATGCCGCTCTTTCCCCACCCTTTTTAAGTCTCTTATCAGCCAAATGCTCTCGACAAAGCTCTCCGACGGCCTTCGGCCCCTCTACCTGTGCACGCCGCTTTTTCAAGCTTCGAGACTACTGGTGACCCGACTCTTCCCAGTCACCTGCACACACCGGTCACGAGGCCATGACCACCTAGGAGTATTGTGTTGTATAGTTTTGCATAATAATTTTTATTTTTATCTTCGTCAGGAAAAGCTGTCAAAGCATGACCTTTTAAATAAAAACAAGTCTGCCCTTTACAGGAATTTCGGAGTCCGCGACTTTCCGGCGCCGACTCACATTACTAAAACTTATCAATTTACTACAATCTTCCGTCCTGTTCTCGGAACTTAAAATTGAATACATAAAAATTTAATATTAATGAAGCAGCCAGTAAATTCTATGAAAAGTCTAAAAAAATCCGAAATTACATTAATAAACTCCTTAGGTAAATATGATTATGAGCCGCGCGATAAATACCGTCATCTAAAAGATTTCCTCTCTAAAATTTAATAATTAACATTTTATTCATATATTTCAGGTACTTGCATAGCCCCCCCCCCCACAGATCATTTACCCCCTACTAGTCAACTTTCTTTTTCCAGCAGCTCCACATACATTCTCTCTCTCTCTCTCTCTCTCTCTCTCTCTCTCTCTCTCTTTCTTCTCTTTAATTAACTTTAATTTTTTCTTCTCTATAATTATCTCTCTCTTTTCTGTCAATACCCAACTATTCTCGCATTTTTTTTCTATTCACCTTTCATTTTCTTCATCCGCCAAGCATATCCATCATGTCCCTCATCTACCACCAACTGCTAACACTCCTTCAGAGCGATACATTCGGCGCAAGCTGGGTTGGAATTGATTCTCTATGAGGCGCGGACAGGCACTACTAACACCTCCTTCTTTTTACTTCCCTATTCCTTGGTCGGGTTGGTAGCTGCAGCACAAAGCGGATTAGAAGTCAGATCAATATTTACGTGACCACAGTCAGAGCTTTCTTCTTTTTTTTCAGTCTCATCTATAATTTTAAGTACTCGTTGACTAGGATTTATATAATTATATACATCATCCAGTCTGTAAGTTCTAATAAAAACGCACAATCACTATTTTTTTATAAACGCGCACTAATAAAAAATATTTGAATCTATGGCTTGATAAGTTCTTTTTCCTTCTTTTGTTATTGCATAATTGTTTTTTTCAATAAAGGTCTGTACTCCTTGGACCCGGACGAGACAGGTGACGTTGCGCTTCGACAAGCTTTAGAGAGTCCGGACGACTTTGTTTTGAAGCCTCAGCGCGAGGGTGGCTCGAACAATTATTTCGGCAACGAGCTACGCAATAAGCTGCTCTCGCTCGAGGGTAGCGACGAGAGGAAGGCCTGGATACTCATGGATCGTATCAGGCCGGCATCGCAGAAAAATTACATTGTACGACCGGGTGACAGCATGATTCAAGCGCTCCAGGTGAATTCGGAGTTAGGAATTTTTGGAGTTGTGTTGGCCGATGGCGATAAAATTCTGGCCAATGCTGCCGTTGGACACACTCTCAGGACTAAACAGGCAGAATACGACGAAGGTGGCGTGTGCAGCGGCCGCGGGGCTTGCGACAGTCCGCTTTTAATTTGAATAAAATTTTTTTTGTTTTTAATTATGTACGTGTTATGATGGTGAGCGTATTGTGATTTTTATAAGAATATTACTCGACTTTTTGTAAGCTAACTAATTAAACAATATATTTCCGAGTTATTTACACGTGAGTCTATCAAAGTGATCAATACATTTATTTAATAAATTAAAAATAAACCAAAGTCTTGTTTACTATGCTAATCTTCAAACTGTTATTCTTACCTTAGATTATTTTTATTTTTCCGTTTTATTGCACATATTTTTAAAATCATGTGTTCTCCCTTCATGAAATCAAATTAATTTATTTATTCAACCAAAATTACATAAAATTATACAAAATTATACAATTCCCTCATAGATAAGCAAAGTTTTCTGTTTGTATGCTGATTACTAAAAATTTACAAACTAAAACTTAAACTTGGTTACAAAGGGCTTAATATAGAGATTAACTATGGGGGAACTGATCAAGTTGTCTTTATCATAAACAGTTTATTATAAAGATTCAATGTAATTGTAGGTTAAAGCGTCAGCTAGGCACTATATAATAATTCAAATGTCATTACATATAATCAGAGATTTTCGATGAGTATTTTTTGTACAAATTATAAACCAAATAAAGAATTTTAAAAGGCAAAACATGCTGTCTCACAATCAATTTTCTACTGTTTATAAATGGGTAAGTAATAATAAACTCTCATTTCTTGCTATCGCACCGACGTATACAGGTACTCCTGTAATTCTTAGAAAGTATATCATCTTTTCCATATTAAAATTTACCAATTTCATCAGGCTGAACTTGTGTAATCTTTCTCTTCTAAAAAAAGTTTTTTCCGAGGTCGATATAAAGTATAGATGGCCATTTTGCAAATAGTTTTTTCTATCTCTGTATTCAAATATAGTTTATAGTTTTTATACAGATATATATCGGTAATAAAAATTAATAGTCATAAGCTTATTATATAAAAGTTCATTATTTTATTACAAAAAAGTTAAGTTTATTCCCGATAGGTCAATAATGGCCCCATTATTCCCGGTAAAATCGAGAGAAAACAGTGTTCTATTCCGGCAAGTAGAGTCATTATTCCCGCTCGGGAATAAATGTACTGTTTCTCTTCCTCTTTTACATGGAATAATTATGAGGCCATCCCTGACATATCAGAAATAAAGCATCGCATGTCGCAAGAGGTAAAGCAGTTATTACCTTGCATGATTATTGCCCTCGCTGCACTAGGACGGTAAAGCTTCATGCGCGGGAATAACAACATGCTATTGTGTCTTGTAACATAATATAATAATAAAACCTTCAAGTTATTTAAAATTAAAATAAATTTTTTACTTTTTTATTTATTTGAATTTAAAAATTCAGTTAATATGAAAAAATTAATCAATATTAGAATTTTGTGTAAGTATAAATATATAATAGTATATTACACAACAAGGGACGAAAGTCGAAGGTCCCTCCCGGCTGAGGGGTTGCCCCCCGAGGCGAAGCCGAGGGGGGCAATCAGCCGGGGGGGGGGGGGAAATTCGACTTTAGTCCCGTGTAATGTATACTATTTTTCATGCTAGCCGGTCGAAAATCATTTAAAAAACGGTATTTAAAAACAACTATAC